>CAKAOH010001063.1:15962-34542 GCA_916701665.1 Sebastiscus tertius | reverse complement strand
CATTTCCAGGCCTCAGCTTTTCTGAATGGATCCACTCAAAGGAGGAAGTGTCTGACTGTTTCCCTCAGCTGAAATTTCTCCTTCTGCTTATTAATTCAAATCAGGTCGTTCACAACCCAAAAAAACACAGACTGATCGGTCATTTCTATCGTGCTGGTTTGCACTATGGGGTAGCTCTGCGTAGAGGTGGAGTGGTTAGTGAGGGATGAGGAGGGAGCCAAAGGCCATATTGAAACTGGTGACTTGGTAGTTTTGGCAGATTTATGTCTTAGAGGCTGAGGAATTCTTCACCATGGCGTTTCTAAATTATCACCTCGGGTAGAAAATCGTTATATGGATAATAAAACATTTCAGCTGCAGGTTGCAGGAACTGGTGGGGGTCGTCTGGGTTGTCATCGGATAGATGAGGCTCCATATATGACATCACTACCTCTCTAATGTCACAAGCAACACATGAACAGTGCAAAGAGGAATCATAAACAATGAGATTTCTGAAATGGCATATTCTAGAAATACTAAAATGCTGCATTATTGTTATCTTTGTGAGAAACAGTTCCCAGAGGGAAATCTCCAGAGGCCGTGGGCGTAGTGAAAGACTGGGCATGTGTCAGGCCAGCGACTCTCCTCATTGCCTACATTGTGCAGCTCGCCAGCAGGCGTGGCGGTAGAAGCCTCCCGGACTTCGAGGAGCTGCCTGACTGACCAGCCGCTGCCCAGATGGAGAGGCCTCGCTGAGTTTGCACGCAAGATGTCAGCCACAATGCCACTATTCTACTGGGCAGCGTGATCACTAGGAAGGAGGGCACGAGGGGGGGTTGCCTCTATCACAGCTCAGCAGGTGCTGAACAGAAAAGAAGATATAGGAGCCACAGCAGTGGTAAAATATTTTTGACAGATGATGGTTGTGCTCTTTGTTTCTCAAGTACTTTTTTTTTTTTTAAGGCAACCTGGTCATGTTTACATAGCATCTTTAGTCAATTCTCTATTAAACGTGAGAGCTTGGTGTGCTGTTACGCTGCTGAAAGCTGGTGTTTCTCGTCAATGTAGTTAAAGAGAGAAAAACAAGGATTTAAAGCCTTCATCAAGAGGACTAAAAGATTATCAAAGCAAAGAAAAATGACCTGTAGACTGTGTTGAAATGGCAGCTAGAGCTGAAACAATTAGTTGATTAATAGATTAGTCAACTGGCAAAAAATAATCTGCAACTACTTTGATAATGGATTAACCATTTAAGTCGTTTTTAAAGCAAAAGTACTGAATGTGTGATTGGTTAAAATGTCTTAAATGTGAATATTTGCTGGTTTTAATCAGCCCTTTATGATGCTAAATTGAATATCTTTGGGTTTTGGACCGTTAGTTGAACAAATACCAAATAATGAACTACAATGACAGTAAACTGAATGTCTTTGAGTTGTGCACAAAACAAGACATTTGAGGACGTCATCTTGGACTTTGGGAAACACTGGTTGACATTTTTCACCATTTTCTGACCTAACAACTAATCGAGAAAATAAACGATGGATTAATCGACAATGAAAATGATTGTTAGTTGCAGCCCCAGCATACAGTATCGATACACCTATTTGTCTTTACACACGTTTGAAAAGAGGAAGAGCTGCAGGTGCCATGCACATCTGCTGCCGGTTTCACTTTCCATCACTCTTCCTAAACAAGTGGACCATGTCGCTTGCTTGCCACTTTGCATCTTGCACTGTCTACAATAAAGCTGCATAACTCAGAGTGTGCACATGCCTTATCAGACACAATAAAATACATCATGGTGTGTGCACTGTGTGTATTTGGGTACTCATACACTATACCAAGCTGCCTGAAATGCAGGCGGCCATGAAGTAAATTATGTTGAATGCATCTAGAGTGATACATCCTACTGTGCAGAGTACGTCTTGTACCATCTGTGATGTCCTGTTGCTCATGAGTGTCAGTATACTGTTAAGCTCTGCACCAAAGTCTCCACGATAAATCCCTCGTCTGTTACTGCACTTGCCGATTAAAGAGACAGTGGACGTCGGAGAGAAGAGGCTGGAGGGGGAAAAAACGAACTAAACGCGGTCATTGTGTTGAGGTCAGCAGGGCCTTTGGACAGGCTTCAAATGTGCAATGAGATGGTCAGTGTACAGACAGAGGAGCCATTACTTCCCCGCTGAGCGCATAAGACAGACTCCGAGCTTAACATAAGACAGTAACACAGCTCAGCTCCTCGCAGCTTTAAGGATCGACCAGACAGCGATTTTTTCCCCCCCTCCTCCTCATAACTCATCGCTAAAAGGAAGAGAGTCGACATGTAGCTTGGCCTGCGGACATGTCCTGTAGACATGTCCTGTCTCCTCTACTCCTCGTCAGGATGCACCTCAATTAGACTACTCCAATCCAGCCATCAGTCAGTCTGTGAGACTAAGGAGAGAGAGCTATTGACGGAGAGAAGAAGATAGGGAAGAACTCAGTGTGGTCGAAGATTTAATCTGTGAATCTTCTGCCATCTTACTCGATGAGTCTGACTTCACAGATGGAGAGCTGTACAGTCTCACTACTGAGACCAGGGCTGAGTCACGCTGTGTGTAGATGACTGGTACATTACGCACTGTGTGCTGAAATAAAACATTTTTACTTAAATTCTTGCACCAATAGAAAAAGGCATTCATTGCAGCTACTCCAAGGACAGACTCTTGCAGCGGCACTATGTCGGACATCCTAGCACACCGGCGGGCAGCAGGTTAGACCTGGCAGACGCGGCATATGGATTCCTAACATGTTGCAGTCTGGTTTACCAGATTCCTCTGGGGATAATGATGAATGCCAAGCCCTCACACCCCCACCTCACTCTCCAGCCAATCTTGGTAACAGATTTCTCTAATAGAAACCCCAAAGCTATCATGCTGCTTCATCAGCACTCTGCACTCACTGTAATCAGCACAACAGTTAAGACAGGTGGGCATCGAAATGAGATAACAACCGTCGCAAAGAAACAAACAACAGACACCTACTCTAACTGGTAGTTGTTTTTAGACCATTATGCACAAAATAAATGCAATTCTGAAGACAAATTAGTGTTGTCAATTTTAAAAAAATGTGCAAATGAGCAAATTGAATAATGTAATTATTAGGGCTGTCAATCGATTAAAACATTTATTAATTGCATGATTGTCCACAGTTGATTGCAAAGTAATTGCATTTTTTTATCTGTTCAAAATGTACCTTAAAGGGAGATTTGTCAAGTATTTAATACTCTTATCAACATGGGAGTGGACAAATATGCTTGCTTTATGCAAATGCATGTACATATTTATTACTGGAAATCAATTAACAACACAAAACAATGACAAATATTGTCCAGAAACCCTCACAGGTACTGCATTTAGCATAAAAAATATGCTCAAATCTTAACATGGCAAACTGCAGCCCAACAGGCAACAACAGCTGTCAGTGTGTCAGTGTGCTGACTTGACTATGACTTGCCCCAAACTGCATGTGATTATCATAAAGTGGGCATGTCTGTAAAGGGGAGACTCGTGGATACCCAGAGAACCCATTTTCATCCACATATCTTGAAGTCAGAGGTCAAGGGACCTCTTTGAAAATGGCCATGCTAGTTTTTCCTCGACAAAATTTAGCATAACTTTGGAGCGTTATTTAGCAACAAGCTTATATGACATGGTTCCTTAGGTTTTCTAGTTTCATATGATACTAGTATCTTCACTCTAGCTTTAAAACTAAGCCCGCTACTGCAAATTGCATTAAAGAAATTAGTGGGGTTAAAACAGATTTGCGTTAATGCATTAACGCGTTAACTTTGACAGCCCTAGTAATTAAAATCAGACAGTCCCCTTGCCTACGACTCTATCCAGATTATAACGCAAAATCTATTGACAGTCAGTTATCAAAATAAGCAACAAGATCCGAAGGGATATTTTAGATTTTGAGCAGTAATGCGTCAGATAACAAGTGCAGACACTGAGGTAATAAGCTAATCATGAGATTTGTTCCCTGAAACCAACCCAGGAGTGAGAGTATTTATGTGCGTTACAAAGCAGTGCAGTCAGGCATTCATTCATGGAAACGCTATGTGAAGTAACAATGTGCTACTGACACTACATCGCTTTTGTCAGTCGTGCCGCGGCTTGCAAAGGTATGTACATTTCAGTCAGAGAGTTACTTTGTATTACTGAGTGAGGGTACTAACACAACAAGGCCAAAGCTGCAGGGTATGACAGGCTCCATGCAGGTCTGATTCAATAAATACCAACAACATTTAACAATAGCACAGTTTATTTTTAACGCATTTCATGTTGTTTAACCTGAGTGTTAGCCATCCATGGTGAAGTGTCTTTGAGCAAAGATGCCAGACCTCTACCTTTACCATCTTAGCCTGACCTCTGACCTCCCTGTGGAGGGATGTAAGAGAATAACAATTTCCCTCTGGGATAAACATGATGATTATACCAGTGTTTTTCTAATTATCTGCTGATCTGTCAATCCTCTAACAAATCCTCATTCAAATACCATCTAAGAATCCATTACTTAAGCAGCTGATCGATAGTCCAGTGTTAGTTCATGTATGGTTCTTCTTTTGTTCCTTTTCTCTGATGATGGGCCTGGAGGCTAACTGGTTGTGGAAGATGTGTATGAATGTGAAATTTACATATGTTTGGAAAATTTGAATGTTATTAGTGTAACACAAATATGATGTTGTATATAGTATGTATGTGATAAATGTAATGTACTTGATTTCGGACCCCAGGAAGACTAACTGGTGCCATTGGTATGAGCTAATGGGGATCCTTTTTAAATAAATAAATAAATCTGCCATCATTATAAACAGGACAACTCTGTTGATCAAGCACTTCTCCACAACAGTGTACATGAATTTCAAACAAAGACAAAATGCTAAAGAATGCAATAATGGTAGACATATTATATTAAAACAATATATCAGTGAAGAGATCAGTGTTTCCTCAATGCAAGAGGCTGAACCTCAGCTCCAGCCCCCCTGTTCTAGTGCAGCAAGGGGTTGCTAAAATCCCTGGGTCCATTATCGGACACATTCATTCCTCAGTGCTCATAGTCTGTATTCCTCAGCAAAATACAAAACAATACCAAAAAGGTTGTTATTTCCAGCTGTCCCTCTACAGTCAGATCAACAACATACTGCACAATCACAAAAAAAAAAACAGGCGCATCCTCTTGTAACACACAACACTGCATGGCTAACCTTATTTAACCCACTCTCTGCTTCATCTTTTTTTGCTTCCCTACAATACTGGAGCACACTGTGTCAACAAACACTCATGGAGGATGGAGAATAGAGTGAAAGGTAAAGGTAAAAAAACACAAAACACTAACCGCAAACCAAAGCGTCCGACTATGGAAGCATAGGGGGAGAGAAGAGGAGGAGGGTGGGTGACTCGGAGGTTTTTTGGGGCAAAGCTGCAAAATCACCCCCCAAAACAAAAATAATAGGTAGAAAACGTAAAGAAAAAACGTTTTTTATTTGTGTTTTTGCTTCTCTACTATCAAACATAATGAATCACACAGATTGGAGGAGGAGGAGAGAGATAAATCTGTTGTTTAGACCTAGCATAAAATTGTGTCCGATAATGGATCTCGTTAGATTGTGCGTTAACTAGCAGGCTAAGGCTAACAAACAGCAGTGTAAAAACTGGGTTATCATCACATTTTAAAGCCTTTAGTGAATGTGAAGTAAAAACCCAGACTAATACAAGAATATAACATCCAAACAATGACAATGTGTCCCATCCTTAAGCTTTGCTGAAGCTAGAAACGATGGAGCAGCAGAAGCAGCAGCAGCAACACAACGAGACAGAAACAGAGAGACTGCGCTTTGAGCAACAACTCACCCAGAAAGATCCTCTGTGTCGACCTGATGTTGCTGTTAAATTAGCGATGAAGGCCCATTTATGAGGACTCCTGGCATCCAGGTTTAGCGGCGTTAACGGTGAGACAATCCCAACCAAACGTGGCTTTGCTTTGACGTTTTGTTCGGTACTCTGTGTCTGCATATGTGTGTATGTTTGTGTATGTGGAGGAGGAGCTCTGCTCTGCTGTGAGAGGCCTGCTGCTGCTGCTGCTGCTGCTGGAGGAAATGGTCTCCACGCATGCGCAGAGGAGGAGCACAGACAACAAGGTGAGTGGTGTGAGAGCACAGCCACGTGGCCAACAGGTGGGACTGTGTCAACTGATGGAGGACTTGTTACTGAGGGAGATTGCACCCTTTAAGCTTTGCACCCATGCTGTGTTTCAAACCAGCTAAAAAAAAACATATGGAACTAGTAAATCTATTTAGTCTGGCTTTTATGTAGTGTTTTATAATTTTTTTTAAATAATTTTAAGGTTTTATTGTTTGTTCTTATTTTATTTATCATTCAAGATTCAAGATTCAAGCCCTTTATTGTCTTTGTGGAGTACAACGAAATTAGAGTGTGATCCCATAGGTGCTAAAAAAGATAATACAATAAAAAAAAAGAGATAGTGCAATAAAGATATATATATATATACATATATATATGTATATATATATACATATATATAATATAATATAATACAATATAAAATATAAAATATGTATATTGATGAGATGACAGTTTTGCCAGATTACAGTTTTGCCAGATTATTGCACAAAGTGTCCGTCAGATAATTATATAATTATTGCACAGCATCATATAATTATTGCACACAGGGATCAGCATGTTATTGCACATATCCATAACAGTAGATTTACAGTATTTACATTGCAAAAGTGACACAAAGTGACCAACGTGTTATTGCACATTTACATTGCACGTGTTCAACTCAGACAGAGGAGACATCAGAGTTCAGGAGGTTTATGGCAGTTGGGAAAAAGCTGTTTTTAATTCTGTTTTAAGTCTGTGCACCATGATAGTGTTTTTACTATACTTTGTTTGATCAACATTTTATTGTTGATCATTATCTCTTTTATTCTAATTTGTTAAATTGTCATTATTTTTAATACAATCTGCTTATTTTGTGTAGTTTCATAATTTGTATTTATTTATTTTTATTGTTATTTGTATTTCCTTGTATTTTCATTTATCTTTTATTATCTTAAATACTCATCTTTTGTTGCTTTCTTATTCAATGAACTTTCATATTAGTTGTTTTGGTGTGCATTAGTCTTTAAATCCATTTTTAACATTCTACATTTTTGTCAATCGTCTGTACAGCACTTTGAATTGCATTTGACTTGTTTGAAAGGTGCTATATAACTAAAGATGGATTGATTGATGATGGATATGTTGTAATACACCGGTACATCTTGTTCTGTATCCAGGCAAAGTGGTAATTCAGAGCAGTATGTTGAAACTGGACTCCCACCCACAACAGGAGTTTTTGATATCTCCCTGAGGAGAATGGATGTTGTTGAAATATGCAGTAATTAAAACCAGCTGTGTAGTAGCAGGAGAATAAGCTACTATTACAAAACACACCCTCTCTGTCCTGTTCCACATTAAATATAGGGCTATCAATTGAAATATTTAACCATGATTAATCGCATGATGTTCCATAGTTAACGATCACGATTAATCGAAAATGAATAACACATTTTTTTAATCTGTTCAAAATGTACCTTAAAGGGAGATTTGTCAAGTATTTAACACTCTTATCAACATGGGAGTGGGTAAATATGCTGCTTATTGCAAATGTATGTATATATTTATTATTGGAAATCAATTAACAACACAAAACAACCGTTGCAAAGAAACAAACAACGGACACCTACTCTAACTGATTGTTGTTGTTTTTTTAATCACATTTTTTTAGACCATTATGTACAAAATAATTGCAAATCTGAAAACAAATTTGTGTTGTCAATTTAAAAAAAATGTGCTAACGAGCAAATTGTGTAATGTAATTATTAGGACTGTCAATCGATTAAAATATTTAATCGCATGATTGTCCACAGTTGATCGCAATTGATTGCAACTTAATTGCACACTTTTTTTTTTATCTGTTCAAAATGTATCTTAAAGGGAGATTTGTCAAGTATTTAACACTCTTATCAGCATAGGAGTGGACAAATATGCTTGCTTTATGCAAATGTAGGTATATAATTATTATTGGAAATCAATTAACACAAAACAATGACAAATATTGTCCAGTAACCCTCACAGGTACTGCATTTAGCATAAACAAATGTGCTCAAATCATAACATGGTAAACTGCAGCCCAACAGGCAACAACAGCTGTCAGTGTGTCAGTGTGCTGACTTTCCCCCAAACTGCATGTGATTATCATAAAGTGGGCATGTCTGTAAAGGGGAGACTCGTGGGTACCCAGAGAACCCATTTTCATTCAATGCAAGTCTAATTCTACTTCCTTTACTGGGTAGTTGAATCTATAACACATCATATGTGTAAACTGATATATTTTAAATATTCATATCCAAAGGAGTTACTATAGCTGTCAAACAAACACAGTGGAGTATTTCTCTCTTTAATATAGTGGAGGTGAAGTACATAGGAGCATTAAAGGGAAATACCCAAGTATAGGGAGTGTCTCAAAACTGCACTTAGGGTGTAGTAATTGAGGTGTATTTTCTCAATGACCAAGAACAAGATCTCTCACAGTTTAAAGTGTTTTTTATTTTTTTTAATTTCATTTGCATATAAAGGAGCACCCACGCTATGTATCTGCATCTTGTCAGAAGATCCAGGCTGGATGCGGATTCAAATGTTTTGCCAGGTACTTCACATGTATAAAGATACATTTAAACAATACGTTTTTAGATCACGTTCTCCATCTTTAACAGGCTTATTTACTTATGTAGTGCTCATCTCAGCGGCTTTGTCAGAAATAACCAATACATTATTCATATGTCAGGTACAAAATATTGTTCAAGATTTTCCAAAGTTGACTACACTCCTGAAAAAATGTGATACAAACCCATCACAGCACCCAATTCATCATATTTTGCATTGCAATGTTTTGTAATCTGATAGTCTGATCCCGATCAAACTTGCAAGGAATGTTTTTTAAACACGATTGCTTCATCACAGACAAATCTGAAGTGTTTCATTTAGTCTTTGCTGCAATGGAGGAGAAAACAGAATAGTGGTTCTGAGAAAGCACAGGAAAAGAGGGTCTTAAACTGCCTGCGTTTCCCTGAGCAGAGGTTTATATTCATATTCAGATCTCTTACTTAGAACTTTGTAGAATCACCAACAGATTCATGCATCCACTTGCCCCCCTCTACCAGCTTTGCACACCTGAACCTGGGCAGTTTTGAGTTTGGGCTCTCAGGAGCTGTCAATTTAAAACCTCACAAACCACAAACTCCTTGATTCTTTCTTACTATTTTTGGCAGAACAGTCACTGCTACAGTACAGCTTTAAACTAAATTCAGCACCTCAGTTCATAGATTGCTGTTTGGTGAAGAGCAGTAAATGATTCATTAAATCCAAAGTGTAACAGTTAGTTAAGTGAAAACCCTGCAAAGCCCATCAATCTGTCATGTATTACTTTTTTTTTTGGCTCTCAGGTTTTAACTTGAAGTAGTGTATTTTTTGGAAAAGAAGTTCATGACGCAAGGATTTAAGTGCTCTTAAAAAAAGCTACCAGCATAATTTCAAAAGTGCATAGCTGCCAGTCTAAAAATAAGGTTGTTTTCATTTTGCAGTTTGCTGATCTGAGCTTTTAACAGAAGTTCACTGTATTGACCAAAAGACAGGAAGTGGTTGCTTCGCTGAAGGTGGCTGAATCTAAAATGGAAAATAATAATTAGGTTTCACTACACCTAACTAGCTCTAAGCCCTAGAGATTAACCTGGTCCAAGATGATTTTGGTCCTTGGAATGTGTGCTTCAAAATCCTGCCTAATCTGCAAGACTTCAGAAATACAGAAAATTAATCCTCAGGGGTGCCTGCTACCACTTTTCATTTTCAGTGTCAGTAGTTATAAACTCAAAACACCCCGACAGCGCAAGAAGAGTGCTATCGGATGTAATGTAAATGCAAATATAAAGTTTTTACATTTTTCAAACACTGTCCTGAGATGTATTCCAAAAATAAATACAAATATAGATTCTGTGTAATATCCCCTTTTCAGTGAAACATGCTACAACTAATGCTAGACAAAACACACCCGTTTGAGTGAGTACAAAATTGCATTAAATTGAAAGACAATGGATGTGGACCGTGGGGGTCAGATGAATGGCAGGTTTGGGTTGGCAGACGGCTTTAGGCTGAGCTGTGCACGGGGGTCACAAGGTCACGGGTGACTCCACATGCAATCTAAAAGGAGGAAACAGGAACTGTGTCTGCTGCTCTGACTGGTCACAGGATCAGAGGTCACAGATAGACTCACAGTGGTCAGCATTTTGTAAACATATTCACATAGTCACAGAGCCCTTATCAAAACACACCGAAGAACAGGAAACCTTTCCCTCTCGAAAACAAGAGGTGTCGCACGCAACGCACGGCAACCACCGGGAGTTTCCAGCGGGATAGAGAGGAAAGACCCTAAACCGTATGCCTTCAGGCGTGTCATGACGTTGTGTACACTTTGTAACAAAACATAGTTTACCTCATCTTCAGCTATTGCCACAAACACAACAGTACCTTCACCCACTGTGGAAAAGCAGACTATTCCCTCCTATTGTCCATTAAGTGCAATGTCAGTGGGTACTCTGTCACGGTGTGTGCAGCGGGATGACAAATTTACATCCAAAGGGTGAGCGGTAGTCGATTCCAACTTCCTGGAAAACTAGTTTAGGGATGCCGATGTCACAGAGGTAGACCCTGCTCTCCGTCTCAGCTAAAGGTAAAGGAAGGCCCAAAGAGAGGGTCCACTTCGCCTCGACAGTCTGATGCTGACCGCTGATCCCGGGATCGATACTCAGGACTGGAGCCCGGTTCTGGTTGGCCCAGTCAGCGGCTGATTGGTACCAGGACTGCTCCCTCAGCAGTGGGTTCTCGTGACAATCGAGGCAGTTGATGACCAGATCAACGGGGCTTGTTGGCAGGTCTGGGACAGAGGAGAAGGAGGAGAACGAGACATAAAGTTGATGGATGTGTTGCTTCAAATGGTGCCTCGCGAAGAGAGAATACATTTTTGGTGTTCGAGAGGGAGGCTTAAAGACACAGGCGCTAAAACTGAGCGTTTCAGACAGAGGGTGAATGTAGGTATATTCGGACAGACAGTATGAGAAAAATAATAGGGCTGTCAATCGATTCAAATGTTTAATCGCGATAAATTGCATGATTGTTCATAGTTAATCGGGATTAATTGCAAATTAATCGCACATTTTTTATCTGTTCAAAATGTACCTTAAACCTCAATTAACAACACAAGCTGCATGTGATTATCATAAAGTGGGCATGTTTGTAAAGAGGAGACTCGTGGGTACCCAGAGAACCCATTTTCATTCCCATATCTTGAGGTCAGAGGTCAAGGGACCCTTTTGAAAATGGCCATACCAGTTTTTCCTTGCCAAAATTTAGCGTAAGTTTGGAGCGTTATTTAGCCTCCTTCCCGACAAGCTAGTATGACATGATTGGTACCAATGGATTCCAATGGATTGAGCCCGCTACAACCTCCGCAACATCGATTGAATTAATGCGTTAAAGAAATTAGTGGCGTTAAAACAAATTTGCATTAACGTGTTATTATCGCGTTACCTTTTACAGCCCTAAAAAAGCTAATAATGTTTTTTTTTTTAACATTAAAGCATGTAATCATGTTCTAGTAGAAACCCAAAACACAAGTATGGACCTGGAAATGAGCATGACATGTCCCCTTTAAGTGCTGCTGCTCCACTAGAGGGCAACATTTATCTGTGCTGGTCTGTTCCAACAGAACAACATGAACTGATCCTGTCACAGACACTCATGTGAACTCACTGAATTGTGTTTACATTTACCACCATCGCTTTGAGTAGACAGGGGTTTAATAATCCAAATACTCTCTGTTGGTGTGTTCTACCTTTGACGCTGGCCACTTGCTTGCTGCTTGTCCTGCTGTAGAGCTGGACCTCGCTGGTGACCGACTCCTGCATCTTGACAAAATTGGGCAGGAACAGGAAGACCTCCACTTCGTGGTTGGCCAAGTGTCTACCGCAGCTGATGCCCTGGGCTCCCTGGATGTGTGGCCCACACAGGAGGACCACAGTGGGCCTCTGGTGGACATTTTTTGGGGTGAGTCTGGGAACATTCAAGAGATGACACACAAAGTAAGTACAATAAATGTTGTATTCATAAGTTAAACAATAAATATGTTATCAAACAAACTGCATCGTATGCACCATGCTGACTGATATCCAACCCGACATGCATCAGTAACCCCAAAAAAAACTCTGAAGACGGTTCATTGCTGAAACTTTGAAACGCTTGAGTATCTGTCCACTTCTTGAATCTGACTTGTATGACGGAGAATAGTGGAATAGTGGAACACCATTGTCTGTGATTCTGGTATTTACAATACAAAATTACACTTGATCTGAGCTCACAGTAGTTCCAGTGTAAACTTGAGACACACAGGTATTACGATGCTAAATTGATAAAAGGAGCTGAGACAATAAACCTGTTTGTTATATGAGCCTGAGCGCTGCTGTTCTTTGATCTTAAATAAGACTACACCGCTCATAAAGGTAAACAATGCCAACCAGGGCTGCTTCAGTCTGTTAGGATGTTCTTGACCTGCCGTGTGACTGCTCGCTGTAGTGCTTTCCTAAGAAAATAAACCCTGAGGGGGGTCAAGGTTAACGCCGTGTAACGTATGTAGAAACATGGTAGTAAAGATGATTGCTATGGAAACTGGAAAACATGGCATGAAAACAAAAAGTTGGACAGACCGGCTAATCATTACATAACTAAGATGTTTGGCACATTGTTGCATAGTCTTCTTCTAATTATGCAAATAGGGTGGCTCTATTTGCAGTGTCTTGCACATCAGATGACAAGTCATGTATGTCAAGAACTTCATTCTTTCACACGCTTACCAGACATTTGTACAGACCACACCATTACACCAGAGCCCACAGTGGTATTCCTTACCTGTTTGGTCCGCCCAGCAGAGTGAGAGCCATCTGACTGGAACACACACCGATCATCTCCAGCCGGCGCTCAAGAGACAGGCCCCAGCGCTCTGCAGCCGCTAGCAGACGCTTATGGAGCTCATAGGTCACGCTGGGAACCACCAGGCCTGAATCTGCACAGAGAAAACATGCGGTGAGATGGATAGCATGTTAATGCTGTTCTCTAGTCTCTCATGTCTGATGCAACAGAACATAGAGCATGACAGGGTGGTTTGGTGGTTATTAAATGCATCTTCATCTGCCTAGATGAAGTGTCCTTAAGCAAAAGACAAGCAAAAAAAAGAGAATTTCACTAACAATAAACTCTGTCATTAAAGCAGCAGTGGGTAGAAATGGAGCGAATACGATTTAAAGTTATTTTTTATAAAACGGTCACTATATCGTGACAGTAGTGCATGAGACAGGTAATCTGAAAAAAAATCATGTGCCTCTGTGTCCTCCAGTGCTCCTAACAGCATCGGCAAGATTTCACAGACCAGAGGAAAACAACCAATCAGAGCTACATCTTGTAGTGTACTGTTTAGCTGTAAAATGAGAAAGTTTGTGACCCAGCAGCCATGTTGACATCAGTTGAGGAAATACCAAGCACCGCCCACCAGCTGGGGCAAACTTTCCCATTTTACAGCTAAACAGTACACTACAAGATGTTTCTGATAATATTTGAGGCGAGAAATAGGCATTACAGTAATCAGCATGAGCGCTGCCTAGTTTGACTGTTTGATCGGAGTTTGCGAGTGATTGACAGCTGCCTCAGTTGATTGAACTGCCAATAGGAAAGCTCTCTCTCTCTGAAATGACCTGTGATTGGCCAAAGTCTCCCGTCACGGGCTAGATTTTTTAAAGCCTGAAAACAGAGCCATGAGGAGGTGCAGAAGTTTGGTTTTCTCTCAGAACACTTGAATTACAATGCTGAAAGGTTATTATGGAATATTTTTGCCCAATGATGCCAAAAATATTCTGCCTACTGAAGCTTTAGCATTCCTCCATTGCTATCAAGGTCATCACCAGAGGACCCACAATACGATATTATCGCGATACTTAAGTCACGATACAATCTTATTGTGATTTTAAACATTTTGCTAAGATAAATGGCACCAGATATATTTGATGTATGCCTAAATCTTAAATTTCTAAATCTCACTCTCTCTCTGAAACAGAGAAAGACAGAGCAGCATATACCAAATTTAGGGGAGAGTAGGAAATCGAATTTGTACAAAATTAACTCCCGAAATAAAAAGCTGAGGAACACTCATATGCATATTTGTACTCTTACATTCCTGCATCCATTGGAACGGTCTGACATGTATCATATTTCTCTAAAATAGACCCGAACTGTAATAAATCTTCATGTGTCATTTTGCAATTCATCTTCCTCAGTACAACAGCTGGAGCAGAAGTGAAACCCAGAAACCTGACCTCTAAGATAACGACAGACATTGGTCTACAGATAAACACACAGGAACCCATTCCCCAGGGAAATGCCCTTCCTCCTCCTCATGACCTGATCTTGTTCCCATCACGGAAGATTCTCCATTTCCTCTCCTGTTTGTCATTGCTGTCTGTGGCAACAAAGGGAAGATTGGCAGCCTTTACAAAACATGACAAACATGAGGCAGTCAGGGTGAGACGCCTATTCCCCGCGGGCCTCGAGTTCACACGCACCATCACGTGGTTTCTGACCAATCCCCATTGGGGACGGAGCTGCGCTGGGCTGGACCCCCCACATCGGCTGTTCACTAACTCAAAACATACAGCATGTTGGCGTGACAAAGAAGGGGACAAACATCATATATGTATATATAAGAACACCTGCACCTGTATCCCAACGGCTCGTGATGAGAGATTGGGGAGGACTAAACATGGGGGAGGCATGGCGGCGGTGTCTGGGCCAATGGCTATTAAACAAAGACACATTTTTTAACCTACCAAAGTCATTCAGAGACTGTAAATTTAGTTGGAATATGTCACCAAACTTATTTGCAGTTGTCTTTTCTGTATAGAAATGTGTAGAGCATTTCAAGGAATGCATAACCTTTTTCAAATGGTAATGTCTTTGATGAAGCTTGTTGTTTGCCGTCAAATATCTCTATATTTCCAAGTCAAAAAACATTGAAAAAAACTGTAATTTGACCTGCCTCAAAACACTCAAACTATCCCTTTAATCTATTTTACTGTAGGAAGCTTGACCTGCAGCACATGATACTAAGCACTGGTTTTAAGAATTGTGCAGAAGTTTACCTTTTGTATGGAAAATGTTCTTACCAGGTCAGATATAGTGACTACATGTGGATTGGAAGTCTTGAACAACTTTTACATTTCCACTCACTACCACTATCACATCAAGCTCATTTTTTTCTCTTTAGTTACCATCTTTCTTTTGAGAAAAATATGTCAATCCCCTAGTTTTTATGTGTCTCACTTGTCACGTGAAGTCACTTAACCTTGTCAGAATTGCTCATCTGTGTATTTTTTTGTTTTTTTAATTACTGTATTAGAGAACTACAATTCAGCCTTTTATCACTGCACAAAACTGAAGTGTGTGGAAACCTTTAAAGAGCCTTTTCTAATCCCCTAGCTGTCTATTGCCCGTGGCACATTAGAAGGGTAATGAAAGTCAAGCTGGGGGAACTGCGAGGCTCAGGATCCCTTTGATAAATAAAGCTGCTGGGAGGCAGTTAAGTCCTTAATGGCCTCCTACAGATCTCTGGCCTGGTAGCCGAGAACTTGGTGGCCTCATTGGTGTGTGCACGAATTCGCACTGACACACACGCGCGCACACATATCTCATCCTACAGCACACTCGCAAACGAACTGCCCACAACTTTTCACCCTGGCATGCGACACGGACAGAGTTACACACACACACACACACACACACACACACACACACACACACACACACACACACACACACACACACACACACACACACACACACACACACACACCCTTGTACACAAGATAATTACATATAAACACGGAGACTCATGCCGTGCCTGAAAATCTTGCTTATCTTTAGGTTGGCCCTGCTCCCCTCCCACTATTCTTTTATTGATACCGCAGAAAGACTGCTAATATGTTTCAGTGGGCAACAGAAATGCCAATCCTCACGTGAGCGATAAGTGCAGGAGGAAAGTCAACTGCCTCTTGTCATGCAAACTGCTGCCTTGAGTGACAAACTCAGAGGAAGTGGGAGTTGCACTCGTATGCACCAATTGCTTTCCAACCGTCCCACCAGGTGCTCTTCTTAATAACTCTCTTGCTGAAGTTTACGCTACCAAAACTACCCCCCACCTCCCACCCCCAACCCCGACAACATGCACACGCCATCTCCTCCTCTTTCACACTCTCTCACACGTGAAGTGATTTATGTGTGTGTATTTGTGACAGACACACACACACACACACCCACTCTCGATGTGGTGCGAAAACAAAACCCAACAGCCAACTAGCTAAACCGGGTAGCCATGAGTATGCAGCAGCAGCAGCACTAAAATAAACTGAGCTGGAAGCAATCCTTCAAGCATGACAAGGGAACTGACGGGACTGAAAGCAATACACGCTGGCTGGATGCGGGCCATGTGTGTGACTAAGGCTTGTGCTGGGTTAGGGAGGGTTAGACGAGGCTGTTTCATTCCTCTCTGCTACACCGCAAGGGATGAACTACTTTGACCTGCATGCTGGGGAGGTAGTAAGATGGGGCACAGAAAAGAAGCTTAATGCAGTAATCTGTGAGATTCCTTTTGATTTTTACCATTTTGGTCTTATCTTTGGTGCCAACAGCTCATTTTGCACGAATCACTTATCTATCAAACCGTGTTACATACTGGGTTTCATTAGATTTTATGTTAGTAAAGTTTGCTTCATATTCAATGAAGTTGATGAATCTTGCTCTCACTTTATTAATGACATTTCAGGCCATCATCGGGTGAAATAAAGGCTGCACAACTAATCAAATATTAATCGCGATCACGATTTTAGCTTCCCATAATTCAATGAACATGATCGACTGTGATATTGACGTTTAAAATGCGTGCTCCGCTCACGGAAAACTCGGCTGCATATCAAATCAAGCCCTTCCTAAACTAACAGCCACCAGGGGGCGATCGAGATGCTGCTGTGCGCATACCTACACACTACAGTGGCGGCCTGTGAGAATCTTTCCTGAATGTTGCGTCAGTGAATAATCGCGATAAATAATCGTGCTTATCATTTTGGCCATAATCGTGCAGCCCTTGGTGAAAGAATCCCAAAATCCTGCACACTGTGTGGATCATTTGTACTAAATTTATTTGCAACATTGCTATCCTTCGCCAGGTAAAATTCATATGAATTTGAATATTAGGTTTTGGATTCTTTCACAGAGTTTATGATCCCACACACCTGTATATGTGACTTCCTGGAGTTTAAGAGCATTGTAGCAAGTGAGGAAATGAATATGAAGGATCAAAACGTCAAAACTACAGCTTGAAACTTAAAATGCATCACTTCCCCATGTTTGCCTTCACTTTACCTGACAGCACATTAGGTAAAATAATCTGTGATGACACATATTTCTTTTGCATCCTGCTATCTCTAAAAGTGATACTGCATAAATAAATAAATAAAAGAAAACTAGGCAAACCAGCTGACAGTTGGCTAGGTTGCAATTTGTGTTGTGTTTGGCTCGTTTGCGCTGAGGACGTGGTTGCACTGCACAGCTGGAGTCGATCACACCACAGGAAAGCAAGACAATAGCAGAACTAAACTTACACAGACCATGACAATTAACAATAGTCTATAGAAACAGGCCTGTCAAACACCCATGCCAGTGCGCCATGGCAGCCCTTACATAGAGGCGGGCACTTTTGTTTTTCTTTCTCTATTCTCGTATTGTTGATTTATCTGTTTACTGGCAAAGATTCCGGGTCAACAGCACTGCGGTTTGTTCCTGCTTCAGAGGTGCTGTTTATGTAAGGCTGTACGGCGGCACGCTAATTACAGAGTGCAGAGGATGGGGATTATGATAACAGCCCTGGGAAGCAGATCTGCCTGCACGGTAAGAAAAGGAGGCTCTGCTCAGCAGCTGTCTGCTGAATGGTAGACAGCTGCTCCCTGCTGAGCTACTTGCTGTCACCGCAGAGGCGGTGGTAGATAGACAGTCTGGGATACACAGCCTGGTTCCTGTCATCCTACTATTGTTCAGAACAGGGGAGATACTGCATATAGAACCTTGAATACTGACCAGAGAGAGATTTCACAAGAGAAATAACTTCCCCAACTTATTCCACATCGGCCCTACAAACGACCTTATCTTGAGACCAGACAAAGGTGGAGTTTGACCCTTCTAGTTGTAGTGTAACACACGCACCATACGACACCACCCACCCTCCACCTTCCCGCTGCTCCTGTTCCCACAGAGTGACTCCAGGGCCTGTGTTAGCATGCCAGTTACTTATCTGATGTCTGTATTAACCAGTTATGTAACGCTCAGGTTCCTAGAGGGAGCTCAAGTGT
>CAKAOH010001063.1:0-15942 GCA_916701665.1 Sebastiscus tertius | reverse complement strand
ACAGCCCTGGGAAGCAGATCTGCCTGCACGGTAAGAAAAGGAGGCTCTGCTCAGCAGCTGTCTGCTGAATGGTAGACAGCTGCTCCCTGCTGAGCTACTTGCTGTCACCGCAGAGGCGGTGGTAGATAGACAGTCTGGGATACACAGCCTGGTTCCTGTCATCCTACTATTGTTCAGAACAGGGGAGATACTGCATATAGAACCTTGAATACTGACCAGAGAGAGATTTCACAAGAGAAATAACTTCCCCAACTTATTCCACATCGGCCCTACAAACGAAGTCAAAGGTCATGATGAACAGTAACCAGGAGGATATGATTCCAGCCAGCCTGCCCCAAGATGACCACCCTTTATAGTGCATGTTGTTTTTCTCATTGTGTTCAACAGAATGAGACAGCACATTCTTCAGTGAGAGCTTCTCAGGATCAAGTGTAAAACTTTTGGCAAAGGCTGTAACTTTGCTTCCAAACAGTGTTGTTAGATAAACAGATGATACTCCTGGTCAAAGATTAAAACACAGTGGAAAAAAAATACTCCTTCCAAAACAAACACTGTGTTCACAAAGCTTACATGCTCACTGATAAAATATCCCAAAAAAAGTGTATTAGTATGGTTGTGAAAGTGACTTCATGATGTTATCCTATTAGACGTGTGTGAAATTGTTATAATTAGCATATGAATTCTTCAGTTATGGCCAAAAACGTGTTTTATGAGGTCACAGTGACGTTGACCGTTGACCACCAAAATCTAATCAGTGAATCCTTGAGTCCATCCAAGTGGATGTTTGTGTCAAATTTGACGAAATTCGCTGAAGGAGTTCCTGAGATATCACGTTCACAGTAATGGGACAGATGTGAAATCGTTATGCCTCCGGCCACGGCTGTCTCCGACACGGCATAAAAACCCTAACTAAGTTTCTAAATGGTGAATGGTGCATTTATTGGGGACTATTTTCATCTTTGGACTTGCCCCAGTGAGTGTTTACAGCAGCAGGACGGTGAATGTGGGATTGACTCAAAATAAACTTCCGTCTTATTCATGGTAATGAAGGAACATGCCACCCAGTGACTTGGAGTGGCTCAATGATGTGTTTTTAATGTGTTTTGGAGGTTTCAGGCACAGAGCAGAGGAATAAGATCATCATAATAACATTAGGCCTTGGTCACGCAGACAATACTTTGATGGTTTAATGGCATTTGCTGACAATAAGAAAAACTATAAAACATTCGCAGAGTTATCCTTTCAGGAAGTCTCCTTTCGCTCTGGTTAACCCGCAACGGATATTTTTCTTTTTCTTGACATTGTTTTACAGACTTGCAGCCCAAATCCTTCATGGGTGGTGTCAGCTACATCAGCTACAGAATTGCTGGCAAATTGAAGATGAGTGTTGGAGCTGAAAGCTGGTTTCCCTAAAACCTGATTCAACAACTGTCTTTGCAACAGTTTCAATATTTGTTGAAATGTTTGCTGCTGACTATGTAGGACTGAACCTGACAAAATAAAAAATGAATAAATAAATAAATAATTATATTTATTTACTTATATAAGAATACAGAAATAAATAAGTTTGGGGAGATAAATAAGGGGTGAAATGTAAAGGGAAAATCATGCATAATTAAATAAATGCATAAATACATACATTTAAAAATAAATATAAAATAAAGAAATAATGCAAAAATTAATAAAAAGAAATACATTAATAAATAAAATGGAAAAGTAAACAGAAGAGTACATAAATAAGGGAATTAATACAAATTTTTATCAATATTTATTATTATTATTATTATTATTATTATTAATATTATTATTATTATTATTATTTTGCTACATTTAATGACATTTCTTTTTTTTATCTATCAAGTCTATTTTATTTATTTTTTATTTTGGCAGGTTCCGTCCTCCATAGTTGACAACACTTCATTAAGGAATCTAGAGTAACACGAGGCCATAAGTACATAAACGACTCTCTAACTCCTACATGTGTGAGTGTGTCTGTGTGTGCTGTATGAGCATGCACATGTGTTTTGTTCTCACCGGTACAGTACTCTTTGCCCCCATGTTGGGGCACTGTTATCTGTCGGTATATGACGGGCTTCACCTCCAGGATATTCTCATCATGGCGATAGGACAGGGGCTTCTGCTCTGCTCCCTGTGTGCTGGGATGCTGCGCCCTGCCGCCGCGGCTGCTGGTCCCATCGATCTTGGAGAAAACGGCAACTTTGTCGAACAGAGCCAGGTTTCCCTCAAAGTCGAAGTCTGCGTCCATGTTGTCATCGGTCCCGCCTCCGAAGCACTCGTCATCCTTTGTCCTCGTCGGCCCTCCAGCAGTGCCTCCATTCCTCACACTGTTTTTCTTTTGTGTGGCCTGACTCACTCCTCTGCCGTTAGATGAACCTGCAGGGGCTGGAGAACACAGACACGTTAAGATGGGAGCAAAAAGACATGAGACGTTGAGTTTTATAATTATCTTCCGTCATCAACCCGCACCCATGCCCCACCTTTAGACTTGTAATGTAATGTTTGTCTCATTGTTTGTTTTGTCTAGCTATATCAAACAACCTGTTTTGTTTTGCTTCACCAATAAAAAAGAATTCACTTAGATCACATCCAGGGTTCTGCACTACAGGTACATTAATAAGCAAATGGACATAAATAAATAATAAAAACATAAATAAATAAATTGAGAATCTTTGGTGTCAACAACAATCCATATGAAATGCTTGATTTGAATTATTACACTTAACTCAATTTTTTAAAAAAAAGACTGTATATCTAATAAGTCTGCTTTATTTGACTTTGTAGAAAAGTAAAAGATATTTTTACATTATTGTACATGTATTTCTGTTTATTCAAATTTGACTTATAGTTACTGGATGAATTGGAGACCTAAAAAAATGTAATCAAAAACCGAAATCAATAATTGGTCTCAAATTCAACCAGTGAATCATGAATTCAGCTGTATCTATGATACAATTCACCATCAACCAATATTACGGCAGAGTAAGGTTGACTTGGTAAGGATGCCTAAAAATATAATTAGACATTTTGACAACACCATACTTAAAGTCCCCCAATTTAGCATTTATAAACAGCATATAAACATGGAAAATGGTAGTAATGTATTTGTCACCAACTACAACTCCCCATACATGAAGGCTGGTGTATAAACAGATAATTAATGACAATATAGTAAAACACATAATATAAAATATGTCTTTATAGAAGTTATAATTGCTGACAAATACTGTACATAAATAAAACACTCAATTGTTTTAATAGCTGCGTACAACTACATAAAAATATGTTATAAACCATTTATCAAATGTTCATATACTGCTTATAAATGCTAAAAAGGACTTAACGTATTACTGAAATGTTCAATATATCCCTGAGTTCAAGATGTACTTGTGAGAAAACATTGACACCTTACAGAAAAAGATAAATCCAAGAACACTAAATCTTATAAACTGAGGGATGTTTTGCTCTGGGCTACCACAGGCCCATTTTGGCTTTAATCTCAAACCCAAACTGCACAGATTACCCAGAAATCCCCCCATGTCTCAGCCCTGCTCACATCCTAATCACCTCTGAAAGGAGCTATGAGCTGTCTCGCTATACATCCTTGTGTTGTAAACAGTGTAAATCCACACACACAATAAGATCCTGCACTCAGTAGTTTCAGATTCTGGCTAGATGCTCGTATCTCCTTTTATCTAGTGTAACTCTGACTGGTGCTTTTCTTATCCTCTTTCGGTTAGTTACTATAACCCGCCGAGGACAAAACGCTGCAGAAACACAAAACATACAATGGCCGACTGAGCGGTATTCAATAAAGTTTACATACATGTAGGCGCAAACAAAAAAAAAACTAAATGAACAGAGAACAAAAAAAAAGAAAAACTGGAAAAACCTGGCCTTCAACCCCAACCATGCTGAGCTCTCACGCTAACCGGGAGACAGAGAGGCACAGTCTCACGCTACTGTCACTGTGACAGCTAAGGTACTTTGGACTCTCTCACGCAAGACACTGGGAGGCTCAGTCATAGTACACTGGGATTGATACGAAGCCACGAACCCACTATAAGCTAATATGAGACCCGTTTCAATATCACAATATGGCCTTACAACCACCAAAACAGACCGGGCTTACTGTTTTCTTCCAAAATATTAAGTCATAATAATGTGCCTATTGTACTAGTATTCATAAGTGATTTACAATCCATTATAAGTAGCAGTATTACTGTGACTAGTCCAACGTGTCGGGGAGAAGGGTGGTGGGTTAGTGCGTTCACCTGTGTGAACTGGGATGAAAGCTACCGGTCTTATTAGCACAAGCCAACGATGTCTTTATTTACAAGGAAGTCTTTTGTCAAGCTGCGAATCAAAAATCTGAATGAACTGGGCAGAGCTCCAAGTCAAACAGGCTAATGAATAACAAGTAGGGAGGCAAGACAGTGAGCTGCAATGATTTCAGTTTGAACAAATTTACCACCACAAATTAGTACATGTAGGTACACAGGCCAGGAATAATTCAAACTGAAATATGGGCTGTGGTGGAATTGCACCGTTAAATACATACATATTAACACAGAGTGCTAAACTGTGGCATGGTGTCAAATTAGGGAATAATTATTATGTTTTTGAAGTGATCTCCCAACCGGTTGTTAAACATTATCCTATTCAATTACCGTCTGTAACATTTTCAGATAGATAACATTTTTCACAGCAATTCCAGGCTTGGAAAATACAAAAAAAAAATGTTCACCTGTAATGTTACTGTTGATCAATGTTATCATTATGGAAGCAGAAATCAGCTAATAGAAAAGATTAACAGGAGACTGACGGTGTGTAAAGTCTAGAGGCCAAAGGGGGGTAAATGTAACCCGACCCGTCAGATGGTTTGTTACAGAGAATCATCTGAGAAGCCGTCATTGGAAACTGTTTGGAAAAGTGCAGGTGCACTTTCAAAAAAATACTTGGCAGGTGATTGGTCAATCAAACTCTTGCTGAAGCCGGTAGCTCTTCACGGGACGCTTATTGGCCCGTGCTCTGGCTTGCCGGACACAAATGCATTACTTAGATTTTATTGCGATATGTGATCCCTGCAATTCTCGCGTGAACTTGTGACATTGTGAGAATCCAGCTGCCGTGCAAGGTAAGGGAAAATGTGCTCAAATGCAAGACTAAACAGACATCCAGCCATAATAACTGTGCGTGTGAGTAACATCCAGTCAAGAAAAGGAAGAGAGAGCTGGTGGAGACGCCGGTGGGAGAACAACAATGCTTAGCAACAGGACTAGGGCCAACGAGATTGAGATTGAGCTACCAACACCAACACTACTACTGCATGTAAAAGAAGTGTACTTATTGCCGGTTTGAATGACTGAACCAGCTGGGAAAATCTGAACAGGAAACATGAATCTGTAACGTTCACCACCTCAGTAACTACCGCTGATGTGCCTGCGAGCAAGGCACTTTAAACATTAAAACTAGGGCTGTCAAAGTTAACGCGATAACGTGTTAACTTTCTTTAACACATTAACACAACTTACAATTTTTAGGTTGTACTGGGCTCAGTTTTAAAGCTAGTGAAGATACTGGTATCATATGAAACTACAATACTTAATGAATCCACTGGTACCAACCATGTCATACTAGCTTGTCGCAAAGTATGCTAAATAACGCTCCAAACTTACGCTAAATATTGGCGTGGAAAAACTGTCATGGCCATTTTCAAAGGGGCCCCTTGACCTCTGACCTCAAGATATGTGAATGAAAATGGGTTCTCTGGATACCCACGAGTCTCCCCCTTACAGACATGCCCACTTTATGATAATCACATGCAGTTTTGGGCAATTCATAGTCAAGTCAGCACACTGACACACTGACAGCTGTTGTTGCCTGTTGGGTTTGAGTTTGCCATGTTATAATTTTAGTGCAGTCCCTGTGAGGGTTTCTGGACAATATTTGTCATTGTTTTGTGTTGTTAATTGATTTCAAATAATAAATATATACATACATTTGCATAAAGCAAGCATATTTACACACTCCCATGTTGATAAGAGTATTATCTATGGACAATTTTGCGATTAAATATTTTAAATCGACTGACAGCCCTAATTAAAATACACAGGAATTGCTGTGTGGTTAATGGTGGAAGTCCGTAATCATACTGGGAAGGTTTCAGTGTGGAAGTGTGGAGTTACATGAGTGAAGCTAAACAAAACATGAATGCACAGCAGAACCATTCCAAGACATATACCATAGAGGTTTAAAAGAAATCCGAAGCAGAGATTTATTTTTGGGAAAAACAATGAGCCGCACACAATTTCTCTCCATATACAGAGATGGTGCCTGTTATGGGAATGGTTTTGATGAGAGCAGAGTCTGGAGGTCCTCTTCCAAAATGCCCTTTTAATGAGATCTGTTTGGCTCTGATGGAATTCGACTCTGCATTATTCACAATTTCTAAATTCCCATCCTACTCTCCCAGAAAGATAAATGGCAGATATTCACAAAACCATTCCTGGAATCCGCGATCTTGTGTAAGCAACGGCCCACCCTGCTTTCCCTTCTTTGTGGCCGGGGGCTTCTTTGGGAGCATGGCATTGCGTGTGAAAGGACCAGCCCTGCCCAAGCCACTCAGCACTGTGGCCCCATGCAATTTGGGCATTAGCTCCCTGGCCACCAGCCTGAGAGCTGGAGATTAAACTGAAAACTCAAAAGGTAAACATTGCTTCCACAATTGATATCGCTTTTGCCTTCCGAGCAAACTGGGACAACACGGCTTCCTGTCGGGGAGGGGGTTTCCTGTGCTGAGTGGGAGCGAGGGAGAGAGAGAGAGAGGGAGACAGAGAGAGAGAGGACAGGAGGGCACTGAGGCACGAAAGCCAGGCTTTGCATAACCTTCTCTTTAGGAGCAGACACGGAGAGGGAGGGGGAATGTTTATTGATCTTAGTCACACACATATTGTAAAGAGGAACTTTGCTACAAGCCTTTAGCACGCTATGGGAATTTTAGGGGGGAGCCATTGCAAGACAGTGCTTTGGTCCCATGCTTCTGAATAGTGACACACAGGGAGCAGGAACCAGCTATGAGTCTTGCTGACACAAAATGAAAACTGCAGACTGCAATATGAACATAATTCTTTTCTTTTCTCTGAAAACAAAAGACTGGCTTCCTTTTGTGCAAGCTCCATCTTCCACGCACAGGAACAGCACTAACACAGGGGTCATTTTTACAACCAGGCTGAAGAATATTGCACGGTATTCATCAGCCAATGCTATTGACCTCTGACTCCTCCATTGTTTGGCGATCCTGAGTGTGAAAGTGAACGTACTTTAACTGATTCTGGCAGAGCTTCTCCAAGCAGACTTCCTGCTGACTGGATGTTGATGAGAGGAAATGCCGCTTTTAGCCTTTATCTAATCAGGAAGGTTGAGTAACGCATTCTGATTTTTACAGCTGCATGTACAACTTGGGACAGAAGAATGCAGATGTGCATTTCTGTATTAATGTCTGGCTGAGACATGTGACAACTGTCCCGATAACTGATCATATTTTGTAGTTACAGTGATCAACCGCAAAAAAAAGCTTCGAACAGAATCATTCCTATACAAATGCTGTTTAATAATTTGCTTATAGTAATCAAGTAGTCCGCTTACAATGTTCATTTTGGGTCTTTTCTTAGATGACAACATATGCAAAAACATTTTAAAGATTAACATCAGCTTAACATTAATTCAATTTCTGTTTTGTTTTTTATTTTACTCTCTTGGATACTTTGCCTTACAGACCGTCTGCTTACCGGCTGTATACCTGTGCTGCATGCACATTGAAATCATGACGGAAAAAGGAAAGTAATCTTCTCTGAATGAAAAATGAACGCGCACGGGGAAAACCCCTGTGTTTGAAGCCGCCCTTGTAAAGTGGATTGATAATGCCTGCACGCTATGTCCCCAAAGTGAAACTTTACTGATCCTCAACTGGCTCTGCGACGCTTCGGCAAAGGGGGTGTCGTTCATCTGCACGTGCTGCCCGCGCTGTGGTGGCTCATAGCCGGCCAAAAACGGCAATGTCTCATCCATGGTGAGGGAATAGGGAGAAGAATTGGCAGTGAGCCAGTAAATAGCAAAGCTGTCCGTTTCATTACTTTGTATTCATGTAATAAATATACAAATGACAATTAGAGTAAGTACGGACTATGGACTGGTAGCTGGAGAGATGCCAGCTCACCTCCTGGGCACTGCTTAAGGAAAACACCAGACCCTCAAACTGCTCCCCAGGCTGCCTAATACTAGGATGGATTAAATGCAGAGAGTAAATGTCACTGTGTGCTGTACTGTCTATAATGTACTGTGTGACAATAAAAGTTGATTTACATTTACAACAACAAAATATTGTTTATAATAACCATCCGCTTATAGACAGACGTGATCACTATAAGCGGTTTCCACTGTATTTACATTTTTTATTCAATCACATTTTGGATATAAAGGGGTTCATTTCAATTAAGTAATATATATTTTTTTAAATTGCCATAAAAGTAAAACTACAGTAAAATTGAAAGTTTTGTAATTCGCGATTTTCAACAGCTAAAATGTCAATTTAATTCAATTCAATTTATTTTTATATAGCGTTAAATCATAACAGAAATTATCTCGAGATGCTCTATATATAGAGCAGGTCTTAGACCGTACACCATAGTTTAGAGACCCAACAAGATCCACCAAGCGCGCTGTGGCCAGGAAAAACTCCTTGTGTTGTCAACATTTTATAGTTTTTTAAAACGACGTGCACACACAGCCTGAAAGCCAATCTGGGCATGAGCAAAGCTACAAAATATCAAAAGCACTCCATGAAACAGCATATTAACTCAGAAATTAGTGAGTCACAGTAACAAAGACAGCTACAGATGACTTATAATAAGTTCTTAAATGACTCTAGACATCTGCCAAAGACGAACAGAGGTCACAAGATGACCTTTATCACTAATGACTGCAAGACACTGGACAGGACACCTACACTGGACAGGACACCTCGTTATCAACACTACAATCTATGGCACCACAAATTACTGCAGAAGATAAGATAAGATATTCCTTTATTAGTCCCACAGTGGGGAAATTTGCAATTTTACTACTACTGAGTTGAATCAACTCGTCTCTAATATAAACAATTCCATAAGCTTCTCACTGGCAGAATGTTTTGGCTACGGCCACTGTGTTGCACGACATTTCTAAAGTGTTCCTGTTACTTTGTCTCCCCTTTCCTTAGACTAATTGAGAAGGTTGTAACATAACAATAACACTGAACCAAACCTCACTTTATATTAGTTACATGGAACTAAATTCTTATCTGTAAGATTTTCTGAGAATTATTTTCCCCCAAAGCCGAGCAGTGTCCAACGCACATTCAACCCTGGTCAGGAGGAAGGCCCATTTCAGATGATCTGTGTTGATATTCTATGTATTTCTTATTGTCAGTAAACTAAAAAGACCAAAACCTCATTGTTGTCCAAAAACTACTAAAAGCACATCAATGAGCCACAACGTTGCATGTTCCTTCGTTACCATGAACATGGGCACTATCACTTTCTTTTTGAGTCAATCCCACATTCACCATCCTTCTACTAGCGCACAAAATCTGTGGCTGAAAATGTTCCCTTACAAATAGGGCTGCAACTAAATGTCAATTAATCTGTTGATTATTTTCTTGATTAATCGATTAGTTGTTTGGTCTACAAAATGTCAGAAAATGGTGAAAGATGTTGATCAGTGTTTCCCAAAGCCTAAGATGACGTCCTCAAATGTCTTGTTTTGTCCACAACTAAAAGATATTCAGTTTACTGTCACAGAGGATTAAAGAAACCAGAAAATATTCACATTTAAGAGGCTGGAATCAGAGAATTTTTACTATTTTTATCTTACAGAAATTACTCAAAACCGATTAATCGATTAACAGAATAGTTGGTGATTAATTCAATAGTTGACAACCAACCAATTAATCGTTGCAGCTCTACCTGCAAATCACTATTTACTCTCATTTGAGAAACGTTTGTTAAAAACTACAGTGCCTAGGGCTGTCGCAGTAAAGGAATTTCTCCTGCGGTGATAATGATTGGCTCAACAGCGCGATATGCTGTATTATTGCAACTTTTTTAAAAAAAACTAATTAAATACTTATTAAATGCAGAACACAGAAGGAAAATGAGCTGAGGCGCTTTGGATGCGTCTCGTTGCTATGATACGGAATATCAAAATGTCGGCACAAATTGCTCTGGACGAAGAGAAGGCTGAGCGATGTAGGAAGAGAGGACAGACCCATCGGTCTATGTGTATTAATTTCTCCTCCATTGTTGTGGTTGTTCAGCATTTGTAGCCTACATGTAGGATGTGACTGTTGGTCATTGCAAAGAATTAAAAAAAGACATGAACTTAGTGGTTGTGGCGGTTGCTTGCCATCCCCTGCGGTTGGCTTGTCAATATTGCGATATTGTAACAGCCCTAACAGTGCCTAGTAGTTTTAGAAAATGACTGAGTCATAATGAGGTGAAATCACATATTTGTGACTCACTACTAAAGATGTATTTCTTCAGAAGGAACTAATGGCCTGGGGGCTGAGAGACACACTCATGCCTGCTGGGGAAGTCAGAGAGTATTGAGAAATGGACTGCTGGACTGTTGGTTTTGGTCTTTTCATGAGATTTAGAACCATCACTCTATTAGTGGCACTGGAGTATTGTGATTTGATAAACAGGCAGTGTGTGAAAAGTTATTTAGGACCTTTCACTTGTTTGCACACTCATCTGACATCTGCGTAATAATTTGATCTGCTGAGTGAATGAAGAAAATGGACTTCCTTCCTGTTGTAGACTGTAAAACACCCCAAAGGTCTATTGTACAATCAAAAACGGTGATGTTGAGTGACTTTGCGTTTTCAGTCCATCTTCAGTCGAAACTTTCTGGGAATTTTAAAAAGAGTTGGCTAATATGTGACAACACTGTCGTGTGTCAGTCAGTGAACAATATCTATGTTATGTTCCTCAACAGAGGAACACTGTACGGCCATCCCTGTGGTAAATTCCTAAGTCATGCGATACGTGACTGTCTGTGATTTGAGAACTAAGAAATGCACCGTCACGGTGAATAAGCAAAATCTTTAAATAACCTGGGCTTGCCTAATCTACGAAAAGTACGTCAAACTGTCTTTATATTTAGGAACATTTGGGAAATAACCTGTCAATCATCTAGTATTCCACTGCACAATCACACTCTCCTTGAAGAGTATTCACTTGTTGGAGCTTGTTTAGCACCTGCAGTGTTAATGTCACAGGTTTCAGTACAAACCCTTATTCTGTTATCTGCTGCTGATGCTGTTAGCACCTCACTCATTAGAACACCAAAAGACAATTACAGACAAGACGTCAAACAATTCAATCATGCTAGCTTAAAGGGTAACTTTGGTATTTTTCAACCTGGACCCTATTTTCCAATGTTTTTGTGTCTAATCGACTAATGGGGACAACAATTTTTGAAACAGGTCCAGTATTGCGCCAGAGCGCTGTAACCGGCAGCTGCAAAACGAGTGTCAGTATGTAACACTACGTCCACTAAAAGTGCTTGTTTTTGCCACTGACAGGTTCAGATTGTCATTATAAGTGTCTGACAACATTATGGAAAGGACCATACAGAGAAATAACACGTTTTTCTTACTTTTCCTTTAATCCGGTCTGTTTGTTATTGTGTCCAAGTCCCGCTCAAGGAGAAGTGTTGTTGTGAAATCTGAATATCTGCATTCTCTGGCTCAAATAAATAATAATCAAATAAATAATACTACTCCTACTGTACGAGTGGATCGTTTGTGATGTAAAGCCAAATCTCACAATTTATATGCTCACACTGTACAGTCCGATCATCAGCCACGACCTGAGTGCTCACACAGTAGTGTAAAATAGAAAAGAAAACATGGCCAGTCGGCCCCTGAGGCCCGTTCTGGCTGTTGACAGTTGTCAATAAAGATTTGTTTGAAAGCTCTGAGGCAGGTAAAGTTTGTTTGCTAGCAGAGGTCTGTACGGGTCACAATAATGCTAACAAGGCAGAAACGTGCTGCCTTGATCATCTGTGCCATCCTATCTGCTGAAACGTCTAGAATAAGAGGCGCCGGCGTGTATGGACTCGCAAGTGGCGAAGAAGATGCGGATAGTATGGCTTGTCCATTTTGCAGAGAGAATTGGAGGTAAGCTAGCTATGTTTTACTATATCTATTGTACATTGTTATCTTGATAGCTATGCTCTGATTACTGGAATAAAAAAAAAGTAGAAAAAAAGGCACCGACATTGGGAAATCGGCTCGTGGCTCTGCTTCAACTGTGCGAGAGCCTGTGGACGGCTGACCAAAATTTCTGACGTCAGAAATTCATTCGACTGTATGATGGTTGGTTGGGAGGAGTCCGTCCTCGGTCCTCCCTGTACACTGCACAGCAAACAATGCCCGACGAAGCTGAAATTTTTCAGCGGCTCAAAATTCGGGCCAGAAACAGGCTAAAATCGTACAGAGTACGCCCAGCTTAAGATGTTATCAGTATGGCCAATTATTTTTTTAGGTGGCATTCTATAATACCACTAGCTATTAGGTATTATAAAACTCTATAATGTCAGTATTCTTCCACTATGGTCTCTATCAAAGAAAGTTAACTATGAGAGTGATTAAACTCCAGGTCTACCTACCTCTGCGTAGGATGGTGATTGGAGCAGTGCTGGACTGAGAGCTGCTGCTTGTTACAAGAGGCTGAGTGACTCTGTTACTCTGACTGTGGTGTGCTGAAGGTATGAAGCTGGGCTCTGTTGCAGCTCCCTGACCAGAGCTGGGCTTGTTGACTGTTTTCTGGATATCTAGGAACTTCAGCTCCTTGATATCCATGGCACTAGAAGACAAATAAATTACAAAACTTAATTCAACATGTCTCTAGATTTGGATTTTTAGACATTTATTTTCAGTCAGCATGCCGAAGCATAAAACTACCAGACATGGCTTGTGGAGCTCATTGGGTGGAAAAGGGCTCTAACATTTAAAGGGATAAGGGGTTTCATTTAGATACCTCAACCAAGGCTTCACAATCTTCTAAATTTGGTTAGAAGTTTTATTTAAATCAGCATCTAGAGCTGTACCTCAATCAAAAATACACATGATGATAGACAATGCTGATATAGATTTTGTTTCATCCAAGTAAATGCAGTAGATTAGAAAATAACAAAAAATGTCTTGTAATGACAATAAATTGTTTTCCTATATCTAACATGCATTAAAATTGATCACTTGTTTGTCATCCCTTTCCACAAAATGTCATTTAGACCTTTTAATAAGTGTTGACACTAAAAATAGAATCTCCTTGGTGGTGGTAATAATTCCAAATAAATCTGATGCATAGCTGAATGCAAACATTAGGCCTTTTTTATGGAAACTGTGGGGGGAGGATGAAATACAAACATTAGACTACTTGTAAAGCCTTCAACATTGCCTAAGGTTAAATGTATGCATTTCCTGTTGATGTGCAACACAAGAAAATGTGTTTCTTACCTGAAAGTGACCTCTGGGAGAGGACATCTGACCCCGTTGTGATAGGGCTGTCTCAGTGAGATGGTCTGGCTGGCGTGATCAACAGACGACACCTCTCCCTGATAAACTCCCAACGTCAGCCCACAGTTTATAGACACAACGTTACCCAACCAGTCCGCGGCCATAATGTTCACGATGATCCTACGATTCAAAAACATTAACAAGGAAAAATCAACCTCAAGAGCTGAGTAACGATTACTTTATGTATATTTCAGCCCGGGCTGTAGTTACTATTGATGACAACAAAGACAACCTGAGAGGAGTTATATTCAACAGTTTTAAAACACACATTTTATAGGTTGATTCTGGTATTACTTAAAACAGTGGATCCCAAACTTTTTCACGTCAAAGACTCCTAAACTGACACGAATAAGTCCGCGGACCACTCTCACTCATCTCACACTCATCTTCAACCGCTTATTCAGGGTTGGGTCGCGGGGGCAACAGCTCCAGCAGGGGACCCGAAACTTCCCTTTCCCGGGCCACATTAACCAGCTCTGACTGGGGGATCCCGAGGCGTTCCCAGGCCAATGTGGAGATATAATCTCTTCACCTAGTCCTGGGTCTTTCCTGTGGCCTGCTCCCAGCTGGTCGTGCCTGGAACACCTCCCTAGGGAGGCGCCCAGGGGGCATCCTTACTAGATGCCTGAACCGCGAACCCCCATTTGATAAGATTTTGTCCTAGGGTCCCCCCATCTGATAGGATTTTTGCTTTTAGATGTTTAATTACAGAAAGTGTATGAAACCCATTACCAAAATAGCCGTACTTAACCTTTTTTTCTAGGGTCCTTCTGAAACCCCCTCAAAGACCCCTGGGAGTCCCCAGACCCCACTTTGAAGACCACTTGACTTAATACATTGAAAAATGACAACTTTTAGGCCAATGCATAATTAAAGTATTCAAAGGATTTAAAGAATTAAATGATTTCGGCATGCTTCTATTTGGTGTCTTGGGAGACTTGGACTAATTTGGATCTTAGTATTTCTAAAATCGATGTCCCTAATTCCAGCCCTAATCATCTGGCTTCCCTGCTATGGAGCATTAAAACCAAACTCCATTGTATAATCTACTAAATTATTGTTGCTACCACATATCGACAAATGTTTCACCCAGGGGGGGCAAAGGAGGACGGTCTGCAGGACAGATAATGCACACAGTGCACTTTCATAGACTAAACTACTGGAGTTATTCTGCATTATACTCATTTTTAACAGTTTCTTCTGCACTATAGTCACTTTTTAATAGTCATGTATCACAGCTGTTATCCTGCACTATACTCATTTTTAACAGTTTTCTTCATCTCCTTGTATTTTTATATCTGGTATATTTTTTTGTACTTTGCACTACTAACTTTTTTACTAACATGTTTTGCACTATGGAACTGTGATGCTGGAAACTTGAATTTCCCTCGGAATCAGTAAAGTTACTATCTATCTATCTATCTTAAATGAAGACATTATATTAATTGACATGGACTTCCGGTCCACTCGGCCCACTAACTCTGCAGCACACGTGCAGAACCTGGTTTTAATTAATTGGTCCACGCGCTGCTCACCTGCACTAATTAGCTAATTCATTAAATTAAAGTTACTTCCACCGGCGAAGAGAAGACTAAACGACGGTTAAATGGTAAGTTAAATGTAATATAATTGGGATAACTAGTCCCGGCTTGGCGTTATGTCATGCTCAGCATATTAAAAGCTCTTCACTATGCAACGTGACCGAGCTTTGTGCACAAACATTAGCTAATTACTGTTCATTTAAAAGTGTTTTTTTTGAGTGTTGTGTGAGCCTGTCTGAGGTAGAATTTGACTATTAACAACTTGGGCGGGAAATATCCTAAAATAACATCCATATGAGTGCATAGTTCACAAAAATATCACATCATGTAACTGAGCTATTAGTAAGCAGTGCTAGCTGTGTAGCTAGTTAACATTAGCTTCTCCTCTTGTTTACTTTCTATCTAAGCAGACTGTTGCTGTAAACTTGTGTAAACGAGTGCTTATTTTTCTTTAAATACTCCTACCCGAGTTTATTTAGTAGATAACGGATCGATATATACCTTTGTCGATAGATCTGTAGCTGAGTGAGGCAAAGAAAACCAAAAAGCTCCAGCTGTTGTTTGTGCCGGTTTCCGGGTTGATACGTGACGTCACTTCCGTTATATCCCACGTGGGTTTGTTGTGATTTTTTTTTCTCAATTCAATTTGCTTTATTGGCATGACTGTCAGGTGAACAATATTTTGCCAAAGCGTCAATTCAATAATAAATACAAATTTAAAAAAACAACAAAATAAAACCAAATATATATATAGATATATAT
>CAKAOH010001062.1:0-25297 GCA_916701665.1 Sebastiscus tertius | reverse complement strand
AGAATAAAATCATAACTTTACAGGAAAAAAAGCCATTTCCTCCTCCTCAAATGAGGCCGTTTCCAGTCAGATCTGTGTGATTCTTTCTTTGGAATAAACACAAATTGCGTAATCTTTTCCAGGTCCTGATACTGACGGTAATGTGGTGCTGATATGCCAAAAGAAGTGTTTTGTTTTTGTGAAACCTAAACTAAAGTATAACAAGATACTCCTTGTTCCTCATTATCCCACACTCCCACACTCGTAAACATGTGACTTTATTCTCATAATATGACTTTTTTTCTCGTAAACTTCTGATTTTATTCTCGTAATATTCTGACTTTTTTCTCAAAATCTCAGATTTATTTGTTTTCCTCAATGTGGCCTTAATACTCCGTCGTACATAGTGTTTGTACGTCAAATAAAAAAAGAAAGTATGAATAATCAGTGGGCTCAAACAACAATACACAAAAATGAAACATGCGCAAACATGCTCATAAGTGTCATATTTATGTCGCAAAGATCATGCAACAGTCGGACAAGCCTAACTTGTTCAAGTATTAGAAACATGAGCATCTTACAGTGTTATTTAATAGCTGTCATCGCCATGCTGCTTAAACATACAGGCACCACAGTAGGCAACATTACAGAGCCACTGGTGTGTTGTTGTAAACTGATTCAGGCAGCCTGTGTTTTGGTTCACTTGGAAACGGTCCGAGAACATCTCTCAAAAGCGATCTCGGACCAGTTGCTTTGGTCCACACCAGAGTACGATTACTGCGTTCATAACGAACCACACCAGGGGTTGAACTGCACCAGAGTTTGATTAAAACAGATTAAATATTCTTATAAAAGCACTTTAAGTATTCTATGCCTTATTAGCATGTTAACATAGCTCCTTCCTGCGTGCCACTTGTTTCACTTGGGACTCTTACCGCTGATGCACTGGCAGAAAGAACATAATTTCGAGGCCTTGTCTCCTGAAAATCAGGTGCAGCCTACAGACAAGAGCAGGGGAGGAGGAAACACATGTTGGCACAGTCATGCAGGCAGTTACAATCGTTAAGCAGAAAAACAAAAAACAATTTAGCCAAAAGCATTCCTGCATAATGAAAACAGATCAGAAGCAGAACAGATGCAGATAATTCAGAACAAGTTCAAAGCAGAAGGTGCCGTGTGTAGGTGTAGGTGTTGCTGCTGGTGCTGGTGCTGGTGTGTGAAATTATTTATGACTGTGAATAATTTATTGATCGCTTTTTTAAGCAATAAATAGGTAGAGTCAGATTACATTCTAATGTTGATGGATCCACACCATCTTTTGTTGTGGAGTTGTTACCATTAAATTATGATTTTTCAGCTTTCTTACATGTTTTGCTTTTGTTTTAAATATATATATTTTTGGGTAAATTTCATGGTAATTAGGTGATAATTAGCAAGTAACCTATTTGAAAATTCTTTGGAATTACTGCCAAATTACCCCAATATTTACCTTAAATTTAAAGAAAATTACTTTATTATAAACATTATTTATCTATTCTGCTATTTCCCAATAGCTGGTAATTTATTTAATATATTTCCAGGAAAAATAATATAAAGTTAATTTTTATGCTTTATTTCCATGTCTGCTGATAAATAGATAATAATTAGCAAATCATTTCTTTAAAAAACTCCCTGAATCATGACATCAGCTACCAGGTTACATTTGTGTAGACAATAAGTCACACAATGGTGAGATTTGTGTCTGATCAGAAGTGTCTTCTATTAGTTTTCCACCTCCGATGAAGAGCACCGCACAGCCGCTTCTCAAGCCTAAGGGCCCTATTTTAACCATTATATGCTATTTCAGCATATAATTATTAAATAATGTTTATAATAAAGTCATTTTCGATCAATTTTTGAGGTAAATATTTGGGAAATTTTGCAGTTATTCCAAAGAAATTTCAAATAGGTTACTTGCTAATTATCACCTAATTACTATGAAATTTGCAGACCTGTGAAATGAAGTGTTACCTTTTATTTTTTTTTAAAACACTGCTCACAGGCTCATTGGATCAATCTGAACCAGGCTGTGAGAAGGTCGCCCCCTGCTGTTTCTCAACGTCTCAACCCTGTACTGAGCAGAGGCCTGTGTCATTTCTATTAAATCATTTTAGACTCAATGACATGATATCCACAGAGTGCCTTAAAGGCCCTGAAAACTTCATTTCTCAATCACTTTCACAGCAATTTCTGATTCTTACAAATAGTCCTGGAAAATGTACTTTTCGTAACGTTTTGGTCAATGCAGCCATGCCATCTGACGAAGTGCAACACAAGACGAACAAAAAGTTTATAGTTTATACGTCAAAGCTGTGTGCTTCTTGTTATTCCACCTAGATTTTTTAATATGCGTATGTGGTAACGAACAGCTGGCACAAGATGGCTCATGAAGTTGGAATGATTAAACTGTTAGCAAACAATTGCAGCAGATGGATTTCTCTTTCTGTTATAAAAAAGACTAAAGTTAAAAGAGGTAAAAATAAAAGCTCCATAGAGTGAACTTACCGCCGCTTTGGCTTCTGCCTGCTTGGCTTTTTTCAGGCGTGCCTTGCAGATGTCAAGATCCAGCCGTCGATTCTCCAGAAGTCGCCTCTCTTTCTGCGGAGGACAGGAAGGGCTCAATCAGAAACCGGGGATCTATTAAACAGCTTCTATTCAGATAAAAGCAGTGAAGCGACCATCTCCGATACGAACACAGCACTAACTCTGTTTTAGTGTCAATGAGTGTCCGTGGCAACATACTTCTGCTCACTTGGGTGGAGTTAATATGAAGACAATGTCTTAAAGCACAGAGGACTTACAGTGTAGTAGTGAGTAAGAAAGTAAATCAGTCAGTCTTACTGATATAGTCCTCCAGTCTCCTTCCAGGAAGTTGCGTAGAGGAGTGAGGAAGGTGACGGCTGAGGTTTGGAGGAGCTCGCGCTCAGCTCCTCCCAGTCTCTTCTGGTACTCTCCCACTGTGATCAGGGTACTGCCTACAAATACACACATGCACACAGGTATTACACATTATGTAACATCTGACTGAACAACAGACTTTTTTTGATTGTCCAGAATATGCAGTATGCATATGACTACTATGGAGGCCTCGAAGGCATGTTGAAATTAAAGTTGCAACGCGCGCAGTCAACGCAAAAATTCAGAGGTGCATGACAAACCACCGCGACATGTTGCGGAGCCTTTGCACGCCAGCACAATTCATGATGACATCATTTTCTGGCACGCCGTCTTCACTATGGCGAGCATAAACCAAGCTTTAGGCATGCAGTTATTCAATTAAATATTGTACACCGTCTGCACTGGTCTAAAGTCAGACTGTCTAAGGGGACATATGCTCATTTTCAGGTTCATGCTTGTATTTTGGGTTTCTACTAGAACATGTTTACATGTGTTAATGTTCAAAAAACGCATTCTTTTTCTTATACTGTCTGTCTGAATATACCTGTATTCACCCTCTGTCTGAAACGCTCCGTTTTAGCGCATTTTAATGGAAAGGCAACGGAATTGCGTTGCTAGGAAACAGTTTGGGTCGTTGTTTACTTCCTGTCAGCTGATGTCATTCACATACACTGCAACAGGAAATAAACTGGGACACATTTAGTATGTATATGTTTAAAATTGTGTAATGGTCTAAATATTGTATATTTGTGACATCACAAATAGACAGAAATCCTAACGGCTTGTTTCAAACGCACAATTTCTGAAAACGAGTTGTGTGTATTTCTCTGTATATTGAGCATTGAGATACTTTCATAGTACTTATATAGCACTAAAAAACCTGCTTTATAACATAAAAGATAGGAAAATCTCACTTTATACAATATGGGACCTTTAAAATTGAAGAAAATTAGATATACTGTCAGAGGTTCTACTAGGAAATGTCATACTATTTGGCATTTTTGGCCTTTGTTAAGGACATGGAGGCATGACAATGTAACCAATTTATCTGTCATTTTAATTTATTTGTGTTATTTATTTTCCTGTTATGGATGTCTGGATATGTTTAATGGATATATGTATATGTCAGAGCAGCTGTGAGTTTTAAGCTCTGGACAGATCTGTCGACTATTTCATTATTATTGCTAATAGAAAGGCTTCAGGAAAGCCTCCACAGCCCTCTTCATGAGTACTTCATGAGTACAAAGCGGACAACGTGCTCAAAGTCTCATCAGTTTCAGTAACAGCACCACTGACCGTATGGCGTCCCTGGACCAAACTCATTGGCAGCTTCCAGCATGTACTGGCCCAGCAGCTCCGGGTTAGTCGTCCTGGAGGGAAGCTTCTTATCCAGCTTGTCATAGATGAACTCCTCTATTCGAGCACCTGGATAACAGGTTATAAAGACATCATTGTGAAACTGTAAAGTAATAATAATAGAGTAATAACAATAATAATAAACTGGATTTGTATAGCTTCTTTCATACAAGAAAAGCAGCGCAAAATGCGTAACAATAAAGACATTACATGCACTGAAAATGAAATAAAAACATATTAAAATCATTAAGATTGAAATAAAACCAGAAAAAAACATTATTAAAAAAATGAGGAAATTAGTGACCTAAACAATCCATTAAACAGCAAACTGTTGGTTCCTCACTCTACATCAGAGTGATATCATCTATATCATCTGTACTCATTATGTACAATGACTTCACACAGTCTTTCCTTACACAACACCCGGGGAAGTGGTCGTGTTTAGAAGGTAACCCAGGTTACCCAAGGTTAGGCGTTAACCTTGAATAGTTAAGGTTAGGATAGGTCGTTGGGCAACGAGTCTCGCAAAAGGAAGTGGTCACTGCAAGCTGCAGTTGTTTCAATTAAATAGCAAACACATGACCAACATGCTGCACTGTTAATGCACTGTATAATGATGTAATGTATTTTGTCGTTCCTATTGTTGCTGCCGTGATTCAATGTTGTCTTTTTATGTGTTGGATGCTGCTATTTGACCCTGTCTTGGCTAGGTCTAACTTGTAAGAGAGGTTTTAATCTCAATGTGAAATAAAAATAAATAAAGTTATGAAAATGTTGCTTTTTCACACATTTTCACAACTTGTGGGCTACCTTCTAGACACACAACCCTGGGAAATGACTTACCAGTGTGGTCGACTGGAGCATGAGAGGGTAAGAAAATACACAGATCGAGAGTTAGACATTACTACCGAGGTTCGTTCTACTATTCTATCCACTCTAAATCTATTACAGATTAATGAGAATCTCTAAGTGTGATATTAAAAGTTGCTCGGTGACAAAATTCAGCTAGAAAAGCACAATTATAATGTGACATTTAGGTTTAAGTTCATTTAAAGTGCTGCAAAGAAGGCAACCTTTACAGATATATTTACTCAACAAATTTCAAAATGACATTTTTGCCTCCTGCTTGTTTGAAAAATCTGTTTCAAACAATATATATGGAGTCCCTGAGGAATGAAAATGCTCATTCTTTTACAATCTATTTAAATGAATAAACTATTTTTACATTATTCTTCTTTTGACTAATCAGAAAGCCATGAATGTAACTGTTTTCTTCTTCTTCTAGGACTCCATATGAGGAGATGTAACTTCTGCGTCTTTTATTCCCCTCTTACTTGGGTTGGGCTGCAGGAGCACCTCGGTTTGTCTTAAGATCTTTTCGGTCCAGTTCTTGGTGGAGTCGGCCCGAGTGATCAGGTTCTCTAAGTGGGGATCCAGCTCCGTCTTCTCAGCCTGGCCCAGCTTCTCCTCTGTGAACTGGGAGACAAAGGTTAGGATCCTGAGTGGACATCGCAGGAACAACGACAAGATATACACACAATGTATCTAATAAAAGAATAAAAGTATATATAGATAGATATAGATGATAGATGTAGATATAGATGATAGATGTAGATATAGATGATAGATGCCACTGTGACTGATAGTAAACTGTGAAAAACGTTGACAATGTGCAGACTGAGTGGACACAGCCTGGCCATAGAAACAGGCTGTCACAGGCAGAACAGACGACCCAGAGAGGCCAGGCTGTGTTCACATCGTCATACAAGAGAGGTGGAGACAGAATCTCACTTCTTACTGTGCTGTGAAAAATATAAAGATGTGAGAGATGTTTTCTTTGAAAAAATAAACAACATATATCCTCAGAATATCATACTTATGTGGGGAGAAAAATCAATGTGCAATATTAGCGGCAAAATATGTTGACAGTTGCCGTACAATAAGAGGTGCTACAAGCTCTGAACATGTTTCTGATTGACTAGATCTGTTAAAGAATGTATATTTAAAATGTATTTGGTATATTGTGATAGATAGATGGATAGATGGATAGATAGATAGATAGATAGATAGATAGATAGATAGATAGATAGATAGATAGATAGATAGATAGATAGATAGATAGGTGGTAGATTGCCATGTCTGACTGACAGAAGGCAGCAGCCAGCTGGATTTAAAAGACGCACAGACGACGGAGAAATTCGTCATATAACAGCAGGCAAAACCTCGGAGAGACAACAGCTTTGTGGTACGACATCAACATGTGACATCTTCTCAGTTTTTATATAAAAATAATTCAGAGGGGACAATCGGAGAGACAGACAATCCAAGGCTGGATTACCGCCAGGCCCCAGCCCAGATCCCCAAAGGCCCCCAGGTTCACTGAGGGCTCATTAGTTTGTGGGAATTTGATTAACCTTTTACAACCTGTCCAGCCCTTCGGACACTAGCACTTAACTTACTGCCAGTACTATGAAACGTTACATCACTATGAACATGTAATATGTGTATAAACAGATTGTATGCTTGTCCTTTTCTATCATTGTGGTCATTTAAAAAAAAGAAAGAATGCCCTTTGTGTAGGGCTGCATAATTAATCGAATACAATTTTTTTATTAAAATCATATTAGCTCCAATTCACTGCTGCTTTAATTTAAAGGTCCAATATCGTGCTCATTTTCAGGTTCATACTTGTATTTTCTGTTTCTAATAGAACATGTTTGCATGCTGTAATGTAAAAAAAAATCTTTATTTTCCTCATACTGTCAGCCTGAATATACCTGTATTTACCCTCTGTGTGAAACGCTCCGTTTTAGTGCATTTCAACGGAATTGCGTTGCTAGGCAACAGCTTGGGTCCATGTTTACTTCCTGTCAGCTGATGTTTGGGATGTGGGACACATTTAGAACGTTTATGTTTAAAACCATGTAATGGTCTTAATATATTGTATATTTGTGACATCACAAATGGACAGAAATCCTAACGTCTTGTTTCAAACCTGTGTTTATTTCTCCGTATATTGATCGTTTTGATAGTTAAACAGTATTTATATAGCACTAAAAAACCTGCTTTATAATATAAAAGATATGAAAATTTTACTTTTTTACAATATGGGACCTTTAAATTGAAGAAAATTAGATATACTGTCAGAGGTTCTACTAGGAAATTTCATAACATTTGGCATTTTTTGGCCTTTAAGGACATGGAGGCTGACAACATGACAATGTAACCAATTTCTCTGTCATTTCAATGTATTTGTGTTATTTATTTTTAATTAATATGGGACCTTTAACATTATAAATACAAGCACACCACCTTTAACCCTATAATATTCCAGTGTGAGTATTATAGGACTACTATAGAAGATGCATAGCCCATGTATAATAATAAAGAAATAAAACTGATTGTTATGACTGGTTATGTTTAAAGAAATAATAAAATAAATAGGAATAAGTTGCAAGACTATTGCTCCCTATACAGACAGCAGCTCCTCTCTGCTGCTGCTGCTGCTGTCACATGGCTGACACACACTCGATCACAGCCATCAATAATGGATCGAGGCTTTGCAAACCTTCATCGGCTTACAGAGCTGGTCGTGCTCATCATCCAAATACACGACAATTTGTATTTAAAACACCACAATCTGCTTTGAGGATGATGAATAAATCGTGCACAATGGCCCACAGCTAACTAACAGTGATCTTGCATGCACGCAGGATGCAGTTTCACAGTATAACGGTGGATAAACCCTTATATATTATATATATAGTGTTATTTACCTGCACAGCTCTGGTGAAGAACACTCCTGCACCTGAAGCCAGTTTCTTAACGTTGAAATCCATGATGTGAACCGTGCTGAGCATTCAGGCAGGGCTGGTGTTGTTTCCCTGCTGAAGGGAAGTCTCCTCCGGATCAGCTGAGATGATGATGATGATGATGATGTAGCAGCAGACAGACGCAGAAGAAGGACTGAAGCTGTAATCCGCTTCATGGAGGATCGGTGATCTGCTGTCCGCCCTGCGTTTAAAGAGACCAGAGCAGCAGGAGCAGCAGGAGGAGGAGGAGAGTCACGACTCCATCAAGGCTGCCTGCAGCAGGCACAGAAGGTACAGCATGTACAGCATGGACAGCATGTACAGAAGGTACAGCATGGACATGTTCCTCCAGTATGACCTCTGTACTCAGGCTTTTAATTACTTTGTGCGACATAATATACTATGACTTTTTTTTACTTACTATAGTGTGACTTTGTTATACTCTTTTTTCGACATACTAATCTATAATGTTTTTTTTAAAAAAAATACTATACTATGACTTTTTTTTAAATTACCATACTAGGATTTTTTTTTACTTATTATAGTGTGACTTTTTTCTACTCTTTTTTATACATACTATAATATTACTTTTTTTCGACATACCATACTGTTTTTTTATGACTTTTTTAAATACTATACTGTGACTTTTTTCTACTCTTTTTTTGACATACTATACTTTGACTTGTTTTTTCGACATACTATTCTATAACGGTTTTTTTTAATTACTATACTGTGACTTTTTTCTACTCTTTTTTTCGAAATATTATTCTATAAAGTTTTTTTTAAATACTATACTATGATTTTTTTTTTTTTACTTACTATACTGTGACTTTTTCTACATACTATTCTATAACGTTTTTTTAAAAAATAGTATACTATGACTTTTTTACTTACTATACTGTGATTTTTTTCTACTCTTTTTTTCGACATACTATTCTGTTTTTTTTAAATACTATAGTATACTTTTAAAAGTAGTTTTTTTCAACATACAATACTATGATTTTTATTACTTACTATACTGTGACTTTTTTCTACTTTTTTGACATACTATACTGTGACTTGTTTTTTGGACATACTATACTATGGCTTTTTTTTATTACTATGCTATGATTTCTTTTTACTTACTATAATATTACTTTTTTTCGATGTACCATACTATGTTTTTTTATGGCTTTTTTTGACATACTATACTATGACTTGTTTTTTCGACATACAATACTATGATTTTTTTTACTTACTATACTGTGACTTTTTTTTCAAAATACTATCCTAAAACCTTTTTTTTAAATATTATACTATGACTTTTTTGTTTAAATTACTACACTGACTTTTTTCTACTCTTTCTCTCAGCATACTATACTATGACTAATTTTCGACATACTATACTATGACATTTTTTCAACACACATATATATACACACACACACACCTGTAGTGTAGAGAAAAACAACACAGGATTCTCTTTTTTTTTACCACTCCATCTTTATTGCTTATTCATATCTTTACATTAATGGCCTGGTACTATTTAGAGCAGGAAAAACTGGAACTCCGTCATCATGTTTGGATCAAATATTCTTCACTCTACTTTGGATCACACAGCAGTTACAAAAGAAATCAGTAACAGAGTGTCGACAGACTTCAGAAACATTATGAAATTAGTACATGAATTCTGAAACACAGCAGTTCTCCTGAAGAAGTATTCCACTTTAACTTTTTAATTACATCTTCATAAATAACAGTCAACCCCCCAACAGTAGCTACCTGCTGTCACTGACATCCATGGGTTTTTTTGTTTTTTTTCCAGATCTAGACATTATTTCTTCCTGGAAAGCATAAATTGAAACATTCAATGACTTCAAATTAGAGAGAATATGTGATGGAGGATTAAGATGATCATCTAGTTGCTCTAGAGAGAAGTTCACACATCTACTACGGGGATTTAATCAAACACTGTGTGATTCTTAAAGAGCTAAAAACTCACAAGTTTTGATCATAATGTGAAAGTGTGGTAAATCCTCTTCATATGCACACATTTGAACTCCAAACAGAAACATTAAGTGAGTCTCTAAAGAGATTTTCATCTCACACCAACTGCCTACTTGAACATTAAATTTCCACCATAACCATGAAATAGCGATAGAAATAGAGCTGTACCAATCAGATTCCCATAAATCACACAAAGAAAAAAACTGTACATGAGAACCCAGGAAATCAAGTCAGTGGGTAAACCCAACACGACTGATATGAAATAGCTTAAAAAACATCAGTTAGGCATCATGAACATAATCCGTAACTGTATTTGTGAATGACACGCTGTACAGAGGCTGATACTGGGAACCAGCTCGAGCTACACACACTGAGGTGCCAGTGTGCTACATATTAGAAACCACTGTGCAATATGCCCGAAAACCAACACATTTTACATTGGAGGAGAAAACCCTTGTGAATGTAACTATGCAATATGAGCGGTAATGTAGGTTCCTTCACTGCCGTGAATGTTACGGTGCTGGCAATCTCTGGTTTAGGAGTGCAATGAATGAAATGTGAATGAAAGCTTCCAACCCACCTCCCAAATCCTGCTGTCAGCGTCAGCACTGCGTTCACTACTGTAGGAGGAGGGAGTCTTTAATCCCAGCTCAACCTGCTCATTCAACCCCATTCAGATCTTTTATTAAAGTGAAACGAAATTAATTCTAAATGGGCTCCTTTTGTATTTCCCGTTGCAATGTTTGTTAAAGCAGTAGCTGACAGGAAGTAAACTTGGACGCCCTAACAACAGAATGACAATGAAAAGGTAAATTGGTGCCTTCAAATGGGGTCGTGTTTACCGTGTTTACGAGATGAGTCCATATGAACTAACCCCTCTTGTGGTATTCACGACCTCGTAAGTGGAAAGTTTCTAAAAGCTCAGAGTTTACAAGTTGTGACGTGTTTGTTGACGTTATCAGAAATGGCGGAGGCCTTGGAAGAGGCGCATAATAAGTCAGTATATTGTAGTCGTATATTGTTTTTCTTGGTAATTTTATAATAAGTGTGAGGAAAATGTTGATATTCCCAACGTACTCATCTTCTTCCTCTGTCATTATGTGTTTGTATTTACTGCATTATGTTACCCACTTGCTAGCTTGCTAAATTGTTATCCTCTTCTAGACGGTGACAGTAACGTTAATATTGCCGTTGCTTAGCAGCAGTGTTCTTCACGACTTGACTACTTGAACACCAATCATATTGTGTACACGACTTCTCATGTTGTAAACACGAGCTCATAAGTTTCATTTGAAGACACCAATAACAAGAGCTAATGGAGTGAATGAAATCAGACTTTGATTTGGGTGAAGAAAAAGGTAAGGTAACGAGTTGGTTAGAGTGAGGGTGAGAGCTGTGATAGCTTGAGTAGAAATCTAACATTAACGTTCAGTAGAGGTGGAGCTCAAACTTGATTCCTCTGTCCTCCTTATTTCTGAGAGCCAGGCATTACATTCCTGAACCGATCATCCTACTTTTAACTTTAAACACACATATTGATGCACTATTAGATTTTTCTCCGATCAGTTATTGCTTCGTCTGCTGTTTACTGTTAGTACGAGTAGTGCGGGACTACTCGATACTAGAAGAAGCATTTGATTTTAGTGAATCAGTTATTTAGCAGCATGTTGACCAACCAGTGAAAATGACGGATCATCAGGTGTTGTTAAGGTTCATTGTTGCCTGCAGCCTCGTCTTCCTAATTGTCTGGCATCATTACTTGACCACTGTTGAGCTCGAGTGCAAAACACTGGAGACAGCTTTAAGTCCATAACTTTTATATATCTACTCCGTCACGACAAAACTGTGATTCAACAGTGTGAAAGCTGGCCTTCTGTTTCGTCAAAGCATCTGAAATAGACCACAAACTCTGATGACACTTGCAATTATTTTGATGCAATGAGCTAACAGCAGTAATCTGACCAGTAGTGTGGCTCACCACCAAACAGTATGTAATATCAAGACTGTACTGACCAAGCAGAAACAAAAGACCAGAGACTGCAGATGAAAGCGTGATCACACTGCCAAAAGTATGTGGACCCCTGAAAGGGGAACTCTACTGGTCTTACAAAGCGTGTTGGCGAGTACTACTTGCACACGTAACATCTATAAAGCCTTTTGTGACTCCAGAGGGAGCTGAGAAAAATCGGATTGAGTCAGCGTCAGTTGGGAATGAAGACTACAAGTTTGAAAATAAAAATAAATATGGAGGTGTGGAGTTAGAAAGAAGTGGGCTGAGCAGACCTCTGTAGCTCACTCCTCATCTCTGCTTGAGGCCAAATAGAGAGCCTAAGTCCCGCCCCGTCCGGTGGACCCCATATGACCCTATTTCGGAAAAAATATGAACGGTAGTCAACGGAGAGAGATAAATATTTTTCTGATCCCGTTTGAATAGCTACATGAATCACACATATGATGTTTGTCAATTTAAAACATAATTTTTCAAGTCAAGAAAGTCTCAGTTTGTTGTAAAACTGGTGAACTATCAGACTATGAAAATACATCATTAGAAAGACTAAACCACCCAAAAGTTGTGTAGTGACGTTTCTCTCTCTGAAGCTACGATGCCTGTGTGTTTCCTACTGGGATGTACTCACATGAGAAACTGGTCTGACTCGTTCTTTCTCTTCCCGGCTGATAAAAAGACCAGGAGTCGCTGGATAAAACACATCAGGTAAGATAACGTTTCCTTTGTGCGTGGTACATAGCTAAGTTAGCTAGCTGGCTAGTGTTGGTGACGTATGTTGTGCAAGACGAGAGATGTAGTTCACTGATTTGTTTAACACAAAACTAAATAATACTACGACAAACCTACGACAAACTGGGACTTTCTTGACTTGCAAAATTATCTTTTAAATCGACAAACATCATATGTGTGATTCATTCAAACGGGATCAAAACAAGATTTATCTCTCTCTGTTACCCTTCATATTTTAACCAAAATAAGGTCCCATGGGGTCCACCGAAAGGGGCGTGACTTAGGCTCTCTGGAGGCTCTAGACTACATACTAGCCAAGTTGCATTGTGGGTAATGTAGGTGCCAGGTTTGACAAGAAAGAAGAATGTCTGGAATAAAAAAAAGAGGATATCTGATTCTGCTGCATCGATTTTGGTCTTTTTTTTTTTTTTTTTAAAACTGGCCATCGTGAGTCCTACAATGATATACAGGAGTGCAATGCAGTACTCATTGAACATTGCACCCACATGTGATGGTTGAACAGCTCATTCAAAACCACAAGCACTAAACTGCTGCTGTAACAGCCTCCACTCTGCTGGTTTCAGGCTCCAGATGTTAGAATCTGGTTACAGAAGTTTGCTCCCATTCAGATAATAGAGGTCCAACGCTGTGGTTGGGTGATAAGGTCTGGCATACAGTAACGGCGTTACGGTTCATCCCATCGGATGGGAAGGCCGGTCAAGTTCTTCCACGCCAAACTGGGAAAACCATTTCTTTGCGAACCTGGCTTTGTGCATGGGGGGCCTGTAGTGTCCTCATACTTTTGGCCATATAAAGTGTATTTACTTTGGGTGTTTTGACCTCTCTCACTGCTGCTTCCAATAAAGAGAATTAACAGAATCAGGTTAAAATGCCAGACAATTAAAAAAACAGAAGCAACTAAATGTAAATAGGATTGCCAGACTACATTTGAATGATTGGGTATTCTGTATATAGTTTCTTAGCACTGACCATGTCAGTCAAAATTTAAACAAATTTAAATACAGAGTAAAGTCATGAGTGTTTACAGTTATAAAACATACACACAGTAAAAGGATGAGACAACAGAGAATATTTACATATATAACAAAGAAAATCATTGTGCCACAAAGTCTGGGAAGACTTCCCCTCCCGTCAACATCAGTGTGATGCTTCTCTGCAGCCTACACACATAATGGCTATATTATATTCACCGTGTCAACAGCTCAGAGCAGCGCCAGAGCTGAGACCTCTGATGGCGGTGCAGGACAACTACACGGCCTTTACACTTTTTGTTCTATGTTACACAGTTAATAGCAGTGAGCCGGGGAGGGCTGTTGTGTTTCCTTCCACTGAGAACCAAGCATCACTCCAACTGTTTTGTTCTGTTGTTAAATCTTTAACACACACACGCACACACACACACACACACGCACACACACGCGCACACACACACACACACACTGAGAGATAACCCACCCCCACAAACCCGTCCCGACAGAAGAGATGCTCATGTGTAGCAAAGGTAAGCACCCTCACATCAAAACACCATGCACCACGTCTTAAGTCCTATGTGTCATATATTTAGGTTTTTTGTCCAAACTGCTGTGAAGAGGGTCAGAGACACATTTCTGCTCTACAAAATAATAAGAATGATAAGAATAATGCACACAATTGACCCTTGTGGTGATGACAGGCCTTAGGTTGGTTTGTCTGAAGTTTGCTGGAAATCATGGATCCCATGGTGTGTCAACCTCTCTGTCCATAGTTTACCTCCTGTCCATGATTAGTTTCCATGGGGTCTTCTTTGAAGGTTTCACACTGCTCCATTACTTTGCTGAAAAAAAATAATAAATAAATGAATTTAAAAGTTAGCTAAAGGTTTGGTATGGCGTCTCGAATAATGAACTTGTTAAAATTCAAAGTTTAATGAATGCACACAGAAGGATTCACACATGTATTTTGTGATTTATGTATAAAAAAACTCTCGACAAAAATATTTTTAAATTTTCACAAAAGTAGTTATCGTTGTATATAGATGTTTTAAAAAAAGTACTGTTCACAAATATATTTCTGATGCACACAAATATTTCTTGTTTTAAATAAATTTATAGAAATCCATAAATATATGTATTTAGAAGTATTTGCAATTTTCCTCAGAAACATATTTGGATGTTGTTACATTTGTAAACAAACTGTTAAACCTGCATTGTCATGTGTGAACTGCATGTGTGGGTTTTTTGAGACGCCCCTGACATCCACCTTTTTTTCAGCAGGGAATTATCTGCAGCCAATCAGATGTCTCCCTCCTTTTCAGCCAATCACATGAGCGTGAAAGAGCGTGAATTTGTCTCTTTGGTGCAACAGAAATAACATTAAACAAGGAAAACTAGTTCTTCTGGCTGCTGCTCAGCCTATCACTGAATCATCAGCTGTACAAATGATCTTGGTTAACAGAAACCTTCCGAGAAGCGGCAGAGTACTAACGAGTACATAAAGGGATTCTTTTTAAGCACAGCTTATACACACAGAGCTGTAAGTCTTACCTGGCCATGTCCTTGGTTTCTGGGTGTGAGCTTTCAAGTTCGAGAACTTTCTCCAGAAGACTTACTCCTCCTTCCTTTATCAGCAGGGGACAATACTTGCTCGCTATAGAACGAAAATGAATGTAAAAACAGACAGATTGTGAGAATTATGACAATTTAGGCACGTCAGCAGTAAGAAAAGGCCGTACACAGTAGAAGAGGAAGTAATATTTTAAATAATCCATTTTGAAAATTACAATTTAGTCAGCACAGGAATATATACCGGTATATTATTCTGATCTATTATCGAGAACATGTGTATTATAAGCTAGCTGTAAGTCAAACACAAGTGTGCCATTGTTCATGCCGATTGTTCAGAACACCTCTGACAATGTAAAGGCTAAATGTTAAGTCTGATTTGAAAGCCTCCAGAGCAGCAGATACTCACGGTAAACTGACACCAGGTTGAAGAGAGCCCATGTGGCCCAGTGCTGACTGACAGGGGAGATGCACTGGGGCAGCAGTCGCAGGATGGGCTCGAATGACCTGAGAGACCAAAGTCAATTTAAAAATTCAAAAAGGGGGAAAACCCACTGACAGCTGTGCTGTACAGCTAGACCACAGCTTCAACTTTCAGCTTTTTAACACTGGTTTTATTGTTTTTATTTTAACAATTGAAACTTGCAAAACACAGCTCTCCACATGAGAGATCATACAAAGTAGAAGGATAATAATTATATATTTGTAATAAACAATCTATCATATAATACAAATTTACAGCTCACAGAAGAGTGTGCCTTACCAACAGTACTACCAACAGAAAAAAAGTAATTAAATAAAATAAATAATATTACAAATATTAACACAAAATAAAAAATAAATAGCAAACATTTCATCATAAAATATAATATACATTACTTAAATCAAAAGATGGCTGATACATTAATAAGGAGATATTTACCTGTAGTTGATGTTGCGGCGTGAGCTTACGTCCCAGCTCTGGATGGCATCCCACATCTTGTCCATCACCGTGTCTCTTCGCGGCTCTTCCATTGACCAAACCTCCGGCCCATCAAACATGATGTGTGAAAGCACGCCGCACGCATTGTACGACACCTCGATCCCGTCTGCCTTACTGTCCAGCAGGTTACTGTCAAAGCATCAAAATAGTGAGGAGAGAACAGATAGAAACAACAATATGAGAGGTCTGTATGAAATAATAAACCGAGGACAAAAAATGAATCTGTACTTTTCGCTCACTATAGTACGGCGCTAATATGTGTGTGGGTGAGGCTGTGGTGTAGCTGTGTGGGTGCTCCAATGATATGATAAGATGCAGAATCATTCAAGAGTTACTTTACTCTTCACATACCTGAATACAGTGATGAACTGTGGGGTGAGCAGCTGTGGCCTCAGTGCTTTGACCTCTGCAACATTTCCCAGAAGCCCCAACATGTTGCGGTGAAGCTCCTGCTTGTCTGGAAACTCCTGGAGTTAAGATCATACAACAATGAGGAGTGGTATGTTATTATTACACAGTGGAAATATCAGGAGTCCATGCAACTGTACACTATTTACACACCACCCACCTGTAGACACTCCAGAAAGAGACTCATGCCCCGACAGTTGAGGAACATCTGACAGTTGTCGGGCGTCTCATCGGTGATGTTCCACAGAGCGCTCCAGGAAAACTCCATCACCTGGTCACACTGAGGGGAAACAAACACACAACCTTTTTAGCAAGAATCCCCTACCCTACATTTGATCGTAACAGGTAAACAAGTAAGGGATGCGGAGGGGTCTCTCATCGCCCTGAAGGGGTTTCTTTCACAACAATGACTCGCTAGCTGTACATTATTCCGCCTATTACACGGCTACTTACTCAAGAAATCAATAATTTGACACAAAAGCAGTCCGCCAGAGTCCGACATCAGAACTGCACCCATAGCAACGGTCTGTTATACATAACAACGGTCTGCTATAAAGAAATAACAGACCGTAGAGCGCCGTGATTGACCCATCAGAATGGAGTATTCAACACAGTCGTGTAATAAACATATGTGATGCAGGCATCTATCTATATTGGTTATATAGAGTCTATTGAGTCAGGATTGTGTCTATAAAGCATCAGAATATCAAGTTCAAAAGATCCAGGAGGAGTAAAACTGAGACTAACCATTCTGTCCTGTAGCTTCTTCTGGATTAGATTCAACATCGTCTGTGAAGGAGGAAATAAAAATAAACTGTGACGATGCTGTCAACAGTAGAACTATGGCAAAACAACACAATGAGCTGTGCTGGTGTGTTGCTACAGGATAATAGATCAGTCAGTTAGTTAGTTAGTCAGTTAGTCGATTAGTCAGTTAGTCAATTAGTCAATTAGTCAGTCAGTCAGTCAGTCAGTCAGTCAGTCAGTCAGTCAGTCAGTCAGTCAGTTAGTTAGTTAGTTAGTTAGTTAGTTAGTCAGTCAGTTAGTTAGTTGATAAGTCAGTCAGTCAGTCAGTCAGTTAGTCAGTTAGTTAATCAGTTAGTCGGTTAGTTAGTTAGTCAGTTAGTTAGTTGATTAGTTAAGAATGAAAGAATAAAGCTTATCTTGATTGTTACCTTGACAAATCCCATCTTTCCTACAGCCTCTTTGTGATGATTGTCCACCTGACAGACCAAAGCATTGCAGAGGTGCACAGCAATTCTCTGGATGGACTCATCCTGCCTGGCTGGCTCCAGGATTTTCAGCAGCAGCTGGTTGACTCGACTGTACTGGAACTCCAGCTCCTCAGGGATACTGAAGTTACACAGAGTCAAGCAGCAGTTCCTCTGGACCTGGTGGGGGGAAACAGTGGGAGACACAGGAAGGTTTAAGACTCAAACTGAAAACTCTATAAGTCTCAAGAGTAACAGCAATTCATTTTTCTTTGACTTTGTTTTTAAAGAGTAGACTTACGGTGACCTCCTGGTACTGCTCCATTCCATTTAGCACAACTTGAATGACCTCTCTGCGCAACCGCACACTCTGGTCACTGCGGTACTCTGTGTTGGTCAGGTAGAACAGAGCAGCACTGCCCGTCACCTGGATGCTCTTATCATATTTATGGCATTTCAATGCTGCTATGACGAGCTGAAAGGACAGAGAGATTAAAGGAGAGGTATGAGAGAGTGGCACAGGCACAAAGATTTAATTGGAAGTCACTAGTGTCACCTCCTTGAAAGAACAACCCAACTTAAACATATCATACTTGCAAAGCTCGGAGCAGTTGGCTGCAGTGTTGTATCCTGGCGATGTCAAACAGCTGATTGATGGCTCTGTGGGCCAGCTCAGGGCGAAACTCTGTGTAAGCCTCGATGGCGTTCAGAACCTGGTCTTCATTCTTTGATCCAGTCACCTGAAAAAGGCCAGCAACACACAGATGTAACCCACAAAAACAAAACCTGTTAACCCCCTGAGATCTACAATAGACCAGCCATAAACTGTAATATGTGTCCAGCACTTTAGATACCAGTACCTTATAAGCAGGGATGTGTGTCACATTACAGAGGGTGGTGTCATACAAGCCCAGAAACTGCAGCGGCCTCTTCAGCTCCTGGAAAGGATAGATGCTGCTCTTGCACGGCTCGATGCTGAAAGAGAGAAAACCATGGCTTGTTCACAAGTTCATTGTTCATCTGAAAGTAAAATGTTTATGCAATGTACTCTCTAGAGTTGGTTACCCACCTTGGCCGGCCCATAGCTTCTTCAAAGTGTGGAACTGTGCAGTTGTCTAGCATAATGTGACCTGAGATGTCGAGTGACACCAGGTTGACCAGACGCTGCACGATAGCCGTCAGGATTTTCCTGGTCATCTTAAACTTAGAAGTCCGCCGGCTTTCCCGCGAGATGTCAAGATGCCTGAAGAAAACAGAGTTTTATCAATGACACGTTCTTTTCAAATGATTTGGGACATTAAAATGAATGGTTTTGTCAGTTATAAATGTTAGAAATATTGATATTAACTATGCGATGGAAGCAAAATATTAGACCTGAAAATATCCAAACTATCATTTAATCCACTATGATTCAAAGTTGTATGTCAATAAAAATTAAGAAGTGGTGGGTGAGATTTTACAGATGAAAATATTTCCATATATCTCCATCCATAGTCAATCATTTAAGGATGATGTAAATAGATTAGATAGTGCATTTACATGGGTAAACATGTATCTGCATTCCCTTTGTACACCACCGAAATTACTAAACTGACAAAGTTGCACCACTATATTCACCAGCTAGTCTCTAACTGGGTCTGTGTGCTGTTTGCTGCTGAGCAGCTTGTGGAAAAAAGGCTGCCTGCTGCGGCCAAAAATGACACTATGAGAGCAGAGTGAACCAACACAGTCCGGACAGCTAAACAATGAGCTGAAACTCACTGTAAAGCTCCGTAAAGCCGAGGGGAGCTGCTGATTCAGGTGATAATTCTCTGTAGGTTCATCACTACCAGAGACACCTGTCACATTGTCATTTCATAAATCTTTCTACACATATCGATTATAAGCTGCTAAAAATGAACTGACTCGAACCTCGTGTAGTTGTATCTGATTCTTACAATAATGCAAAAAACAGGGAAGAGTATATTCACATAATATGTCATATAGAAAGTTAAAGGCACCCTTTTGACTTGTCTTGTAAATAAACTAGTTATTGTGTGTATCCTTGAGCTCTAACAAATGTGACGAATGCATTTCCTTCCTCATAAAACACAAAACAAAGCCGATTTTTTGTGAATCATCATGTGAAGCATTGTTTTCATCAAAGTTTAGTAGCAAGCAGTCTTCGTCTTCCCTGCCTTTTTTGGTGAATTGCTGCACTTCCTGGCCTATTACATTAGATACACAATTTCAAAAAGCTCATCACTGGGAGAACAAGTCAGACCGGGCTTGTACCTCCCAGGTGAGTGTGTGTGTAGGTGTGTAAATTTTAATCTGTAAATATTAATGTATAGTCTATGTACATATGTACAGAGTCCATAAGCCTGTTCAACTCTACAACTTCAGTCTAGTGGATAATTTCAATTTGGATGAATGAGATGAAGCTACTGCTACACAAGTTCAAATGCAGTTTTCTACCACCACCAGCACGTCAGTAAAATGTGTGTCGTATTTTATCACTTATATGAAGCAGGCATGATCAACTGGCAATATATACAAGACTTCAATACCAGGGTGTGTTAAGAGCACAATAACAACTTTTACATAAAAGCCCCCTCCCACCTTACCTGAGATTAGTGATCTCCACCACTGTACTGACCAACTCCTCTGACAGGTCCACGTTGTAGAGAACAAGAGATGCCAGTCTGTCTTTCCACTGGGTGAGAAAAGCTGTCCCCAGCAATTGTACATTAGACAGATCTAGTGAGGTGAGCGACTTCAGGGGTTTGAGCAGGCTCTCAGCATCCACCTCGTCAGGCAGGCCACCTAAGTTGAGCAACCTGAGGCGGTTGAACCCCTGGAAGTTAAAGTCCGTCTCTAATGCCTGCCTAGAAGCAGGGCTCTCCTCCTCCTCGTCCTCTGTATCTTCGTTGCAGGCGAGCGGGGCGCCGCCCTTCCTGTAGAATATGTGACTGCATCCGAAGAGACAGAGAGACACCAAGGTCTCACGGAAGCAGGTGAGTGTTTTCAAGCTACGGGACGACAGACTGTTGCAGTAGGTGAGGTGGAGCTCAATCAGGTCCTGGCAGAACACAAAGTAAAACATTACTGAATCAGTGAATCCTTTTGAAATTTAAATTGTACATACTTAGGTCAGTAACTGACCTAATTTTGGTTTAGACATGGCTTGCTGGATTTGACTTGGAAATATTATAAAACGGGATTTAGGACGAGCGCTTCTCCTTGTCGTTAACATGTTGTTTACTTTACTCGATTGGAGTGGAATCAGCTGCTTAGCGGTTAAATGTTACGGTACGGTAATATTAATAACTTTGTTGTAGCGTTAATGTTACTAAACGTTACCTTTGAGCAAAGTTAGCGTTGCTAACATTAAAACAACGTCTGTTTAGCTAACAGATCAATGCTGTTGAGAGGTAGAAAAAACAGTTCACTAATTATTTTACAAAAAGGATTTGTATTATATTATTTTAAAACTACAATAATTAGACGAGGTTAGCGGTTGTACAAAAAACAATAATAGTTCCTTTAAAAAGTGAATGTCTAGAGACACTAGAGAACTGGAAAATGAAAGATGTAATCAGCTTATTCTGAAAAACTAACTAAGTTCTGACATCCCACCTGTTTTTTAATGGCCTCCAGATCTCTGTCACGTACACAGTCTTCTCTCAGCTGTACCCTGGTCAGTCTGGTGCTTCGAGGGTCTGAGAATAGTTGGAAGAAGCTCTCCTCTGGTTCAAAGTTACTGTCTGTGTGGACCAACTCCATGTATCTGTTTAAATAAAAAAATACAACAACATGGAATCTGTAATATTATAACAAACATGTGGCATTTTGACAAAATGAAATTATGTAAACATCAACTGTATATGTTATATGTTATGTACGTGTTGACGAGCTTGTCGCAGATTTCGCTAGGAAGGAAGATGTCCGAGCGCAGACAGAGCTTGTTCCTGAGTCCCTGGTAGCACATGGTCTTCCTAAGGTTCCTCAGGCAGAAGATCGTTGCCAGAGTCATGAGGCTGTCAGGGTTGTCTCCTGCTTTGGCTGCCATGTTTGCCTCTTCTTCTGCAGCTCAGATCAAAGACAGGGCAGTGTCAGGGGACCTGAGGAGGCATGTAAAATGAAGTGTTACCAAATATAGTCATGGATTAAGGTTACATGATATATTCCATAATTCTACAGTCTGGTTCCACTGACTCAGTGTTTTAAAACCTAGATTTCAGAAGTGGCAGACAAAAAACATTGAGTGGCTGGTAGAAATGTTCAGTGACCTGCCACAGTGGCAGGTGAGGAAAAAGCTTAATTTCAGACCCTGATGGTGGCTATTGGTTACTGTAAGCAACTAATGTTGGCTACTTTGCAACAACTTGTTTCTTATCTTATCATATTTATATTAAGCGATACATTTTGAGGTAAATATGGGTGTGGTGATCTTTTAAACAGGATCATGTGACAAGCAAAACAATAAACAGATTGCTATGATGGTTATACTGTACACTGAGTAACAGACTTAGCAAGTAAAATAATGACATTAAATCCAAAGTCATCTCGAAACATCAATTCAACATTGACAGGATTTTACAGTTAACTTATGTTCTACAAACTCTTACTGTATTTTTCGTATGTACTAAATTAACTAGTAGGCATATTATTGTCAAAACTGCTTACTGCCATAAGAACCTGAGCCCATATTTACATTTTTAGACCACCTCTTTGCAGGCATTGCAGACCTTTTCATGCTTAGGGAAAGTTAGCCTGTAAGCAACTAATGTTGTCTACTTTGCAACAAATTCTTATCTTATCTTATTTATATTAAGCTGAATGACTCCTGCTCACATAAGATGAAGCTTAGTAACCTTTGCTCTGTTGTCTCTAGTTAACCACACACACACACAGTGAATAAAATATATTATAACACTTCATCTTACAGGTCCGCAAATTTCATGGTAATTAGTTGATAATTAGCAAGTAATTATTTGAAATTTCTTTGGAATAACTGCTAAATTACCCCAATATTTACCTCAAGATTTATCAAAAATGACTTTGTTATAAACATGATTTAATAATTATATGCTAAAATAGCATATAATGGTTAAAATAGGGTCCTTAGGCTTGAGAAGCGGCTGTGCGGTGCTCTTCATCGGAAGTGGAAAACTAATAGAAGACACTTCTGATCAGGCACAGATCTCACCATTATGTGACTTATTGTCTACACAAATGTAACCTGGTAGCTAATGTAATGATTCAGGGAGGTTTTTTTAAGAAATTTCAAATAAGTTATTTGCTAATTATTATCTATTTACCAGCAGAAACGGAAATAAAGCATATCAATTAACTTTGTATTCTTTTCTTGGAAATGTATTCAATAAATTACCAGCTATTGGGAAATAGTGGAATATAATTATTAAATAATGTTTATAATAAAACAATTTTCGATACATTTTGAGGTAAATATTGGGGTAATTTGGCAGTGATTCCAAAGAAATTTCAAATAGGTTACTTGCTAATTATCACCTAATTTACAGACCTATATAATGAATTGTTACCTGTTTTTCTTATGTTAAATGTTCTGTGTGGTGCCCTTTTGCAAGGGATCATGTGTCAAACAAACAATAAACAGATTGCTATGAGGGTTATACTGTACACTGAGTAACAGACTTAGCAAGTAAAATAATTACATTGAGTCCAAACTGACAAGATATTCTACATTCTACAAACTCTTACTGTATTTTCCTTGTGTACTAAATTAACTAGTAGGCATATTACTGTCAAAACAGCCCATATTTACATTTTTAGACCACCTCTTTGCAGGGCATTGCAGACCTTTTCATGCTTAGGAAAGTTAGCTGCAATGCCTGGTGGCTATTGGTTACTGTAAGCAACTAATGTTGGCTACTTTGCAATTCCAAAGTAATTTCAAATAGGTTACTTGCTAATTATCACCTAATTTACAGACCTATAAAATGTAAAATTTCTTATGTAAATTGTTCTTACTGTACACTGAGTAACATACTTAGAAAGTAAAATAATGACATTGAATCCAACCTAATCTCAAAACATGACATCAACACTGACAAGATATTACAGTTAACTTATACTGTACTGTATTTTCCCTGTGTACTAAAGTAACTAGTAGGCATATTACTGTCAAAACAGCCCATATTTACATTTTTAGACCACCTCTTTGCAGGCATTGCAGACCTTTTCATGCTTAGGGAAGTCAGCCTGTAAGCAACTTCTTATCTTATATTATTAATATAAAGCTGAATGACTCCTGCTCATATAAGATGAAGCTTAGTAACCTTTGCTCTGTGGTCTCTAGTTAACCACACACACACAGAGCAATGCATCCTGGGAGACACGGCAGAGTAGTTAACTTAGCTAGCTTCCTAAGCTAACACTGTGTTTTACTTTAATAACACTAACTGTAGCTAAGTACTGACACTCAGATAACAACTACTCACTCACAACAAGCCAACATACCAAAAGACACCACTTGTTATTCTAAATTAAGCCTCAACTTACATAGTCACCCAGTGCGTCTGAGTTAGCTTGTTGCTAACGGTGACTTTCCCTGCTATGATGCTAGTTAGCATATAGCTAGTGGAGGAGCTAGCTATGCTAAGCTAACAGCTAACAGCTACAAACAGTCAGTCAGCTGTGTTTGAGTTACTTTACCTCAGCTTTCGCCAAGGCTTTATGTCCTGATGACGGCGCAGAAAAAGGAGTTATTATCATCAGTCTTCACTCATCTGATTTTCGCTTTCGTCCTGATGTCAACAAACAGACTCCTCCTCCTCCTACTTCTTCTTCTCCTCCTCCTCCTCCTTTTTTCCCATCTCTTTCCTCCTGGTTTCTAGACGGTAACCCACAATTTGGGAAACTCTCGCGAGATTAAGGTGACGGTTAGGCGTTGAGCTCTAATAGTTAAGGTTATTCATTTATATATAATAGTTAAATTTAGGCATTAACCTAAATAATTAATAATAATAATCAAACCTTGAATATTTAAGGTAAGGGTAGCTCGTCGGGCAGAAAGTCTCGCGAGAGTTTGTGCACGTTTTCGCAATTCACGGGGTACCTTCTAGACACGACAATTCCGGTCCTCCTCCTGTTTCTTATTCTTGTTCTTCTTCTTCTGCTTTCCAGCAGTCTAGATGCTTTGAGGCACATTGCTGCCACTAGTAGGTTGAGAATTGTTAGGCTATTTGTTACTGTAAGCAACTAATTCTGGCTACTTTGCAACAACACATACCATATATATATATTTTTTTTGTCAGATCATGTACAGAGCTGTTAGTCTGCACTATATTCAGTTTTAACAGTTT
>CAKAOH010001051.1:799-45177 GCA_916701665.1 Sebastiscus tertius | reverse complement strand
GTATAATCACCTGAAACTAAGAATCGTTGTGTTTTCGTTAGCTTAGAATGAGCCCTTCATATCTACATAGGGAGCGGGTCCTCTTCACGGAGTCCGCCATGTTTCTACAGTACACTGACTCTAGAGAGAGCCTTTCGTCTTTTTACGTTACCTGAAGGTCACCATAGTTCTCCGACACGCTTGTGAATCTGTGGTAATGTGAGCCGCAGAGTGCTAAACCGTGGTACCGCCAGCCGCCGTCTGATTTCCATTGCTCCTAAAGTAGTGTTATTATAGTAAGGCTGGCCTCTGAGCGAGGTGAACGGCGTTACCACGGTTTTGCACTCTTGGAAAGGGAGGAGTGAGCTGAGGGGTACTCAGTTAGTTGCAATCTGAAACCGCACCGCTAGATGGCGCCAAATCCTACACACTGTCCCTTTAAGTACATGCATTTATTGCAAATATTTTGCCTTTTACATTCTGTATTTTGTAATGCTTTGTTTCTAAATGAGATATTAAATGTGCATCACTACAGCTCAAATAATAATCAAAATATTTTGTTCATTATTGAGATCTTGATCATCATAATCACTCATCCATTTCTAGGAATAAAATATTTAGATCACACTTATTGAGAGAAACCTGCCTTCTCTGTGTACATCATGGCGATTGCTTCAGTGTCTCTCTTTTATTTTCTTTCAAAGTTTATTCACACCCTATATCATCCAATAATCAAGTCAAATGTCCCCACATAATTTGAAACCACCGTCTTCTGTATATATCACTAGTAAGAGTCACCTGATGCTGCTCAGTGAAGGAGGTGTGATCATGGTTGCAATGTGATGTACTGTATTTAATATATGGTGTGTGACCTTTTATTTTGAAACTGTCCCAGTTCACCTCTGTGTTCTGTCTTTTCAGAGTTTTCTCCCTGTCTGAGAGGACCAGTCACAGCTCTGTGCTTGTCCCAGAGAGACGATTTGCTTCTTGCTGGTTATGAATCTGGTTTGCTGGAAGTATGGCAGCACCACGCTGTGGTCGGCCAGAAGCAGGTGAAAATATGCACAAGAAAAAAGAATGTATAGTGGACACGTGTGTTTTTGTGTTTGTGTTAATCACACGGTGTGTCTGTTTGTGTGCGTCAGGCTTCAGACGGCAGCATCCTAGCGATCTGCTTCATGCCTGATGGCCAGTTTGCTGTCAGCTCCAGGAATCTCGCTGTTGATGTGTGGAAGCTGGTGTGGAATCAACAACACAGCTCTGCAAGGTAAATAACTGAAAAACAGTCACACTACTAACATACCAATACTGGACCTACACTACTTTTTAAAATCTTATTTTTTAAACCTTTATTTAGTCAGAGGTTATGAACTAATTATCAATTTTAATAAAGAACTGTGGAAACAACAAGAGAGCAACAGAATAAATACACATTTAATGATGCCAGCACTGATTTGGTGACAAATGAATGTGATGAGGAGAAAATGCAAATACAAACCGAAAGTAACCACTTTTTCTCTCTGTACTAAATGTGAAAAAAAAGAAAGATGTACATGAGAAAGCATTCTTTTCATACCTTATATTTGCAGGTATTTGAAAGCATTGATAAACAGTGCTTTGAGAATTACACATTATCTGATTAATGTGTCAAAATCAATACATTACCTCTCAGTATAGTGATTACTGCTGATACAGATGGGAAGCCACATTAGCAGCATGTTTTCCTGTAATACTACACTGCCTATAATCCAATAGTCATCATAGGCGTGTTTTGGGCGTAACAGGAGATAAATCAATCAGAGTGCCAAGTGTGCCTGCACCTATATAGAAAGATTTGCACCATAAATTGGTGCATTGAAGTTCATCAGAATGCAGGGAATGAAGTGTTTTACGCTAAAAAATTCCGTTGCGAACCCGCCTTTGTAGATGTTAAATAATAATAATTAAGACCAACCATGGGCGCACAGATGGGCAACGTGGCAACATGGTAACATGGGCGCTGGGCATGAAAAAGACAACTGTGTCGGTCTGAAACTAGCATTAGGCTTTTTTCACGGAAGACATTTTGACATGTCACAGTAGGAAAAGCAAAGGTGTAAAGAATGAACATAATGATGGCTGAATTCCATTTAGCTGCTTTGATTTCAGCATCCTGGTATTGTGCATGCTGATTTCCTGTCACTCTCACTGGGACACTTAGCTAGCAGTGTGTTCCAATCCACGTGCTTCCAGAAGTACACTTCAATGTGGTGCACTCTGTACTCACTTGAGTAGTGCGTAAATTTCAGCGGGGTAGGGTCGTCTCAAATTGAATACTCTGCGGCGCACTGACCGGAAATGACGATCGCAACATTTGACTCGCTACCCGCCAAAATATCTTCTGAAAATAAATGAAAGCAGAGTGGTAATTACGTTTCCAACGTCGTCGCCTACGCCTACAATGTGTCCTCCTGTTGGCTGAATATGCACCGGTATGTTTACGTATTGTATTGTTTTATTCTACGTATGTTTGAATAGTGGTCGTGGCTGCGCCCCTTCCGCTACGTAGCCAAGATGGCGACAGTTGAGTGTGGAAAGTGTCCAGCGTTCCACACTCAACGATCTGACCGTTTTGAGTACAACATCCGGGTACTTTGAGTGCACTGCATTACTCCGTACTTCCCAGTGTGAACGCACTTATGCACTCAAAGTAGTAAGTGTAAGTACAGAAGTACGCGGATTGGAACACGCTGTAGAACAGAGCCATCGTTAGTGTGATTAGTTACACCTGTACTTTTCCCGCTATGACACGTCAAAACGTCTGCTGTAAAAAAGGCCTACACTATGACAGTTTCGCTGCACTGTGCGCCGCCTTGGGCCAGGTATAAGATAGGACCCTTAATGTTTTATAGTAGTAGACAGTAGATAGAGTAGCAGCTTCTTGCTTCTTGCTTTGCATGCCTATAAAGGGTTGGGTTTTGATGGCATTTTATCAATCCTGTATCAAAGCTGCTTATTGGATCTGAATTCTTTTGAAATATCACTCACTGAACCTACTTTGGTTTGGTTTTCACAATTTTGAGGATCCCCTCCAGACATGTTTTAAGTAGGGCTGTCAATCGATTCAAATATTTAATCGCGATAAATTGCATGATTATCAATAGTTAATCGGGATTCATTTCAAATTAATCACACATTTTTGATCTCTTCTAAATGCACCTTAAAGGGAGATTTGTAAAGTATTTAATATTCTTATCAACATGGGAGTGGGCAAATATGCTGCTTGATGCAAAAGTATGTATATATTTATTATTGGAAATCAATTAACAACACAAAACAATGACAAATATTGCCAGTATCTTCACTCTTTAAAACTGAGCCCGCTACAATCTAAAAAGTTGCGTTAATGCGTTAAAAAATTAGTGCCGTTAAAATGAATCTGCGTTAACGTGTTATTATCACATTAACTTTGACACATTTTGGGGTGGAGGGTTAGAGTTGGTTAGTTCCATGGAGACTGGAAATGAACCAAATACGGTGTGAGGAGTTGATTCTGCACACTAACCAGTCCTGCTCTGTCCATGTGTTTCTGTTGCTCACAGCCTGGTGAAGGTAACCACGTACACAAAGAAAAACCCAATGGTCCACCTCAACTACTGCTCCATCCTGATGGGTGTGTCTGACTATGGAGTAATATCTGACATCACAAACGATCAGGAAAACGATTGGAGCCACACAATCACTAGGTAACACACTATAACACACCATACTGTACTGTACGGTATTTACCAAAATCTTTGTCCAGGTTTTTCAGGGTACTTTAAACGAATCATTGTACAAGTTGGCTGATTGTCAGTTTTTTGAAGTTTGGAGAAAACTCACTTCTTCCTGAAAGTTTTCATCATTATTATGTGAATTTTAGTTTTTTTTTTGCTTGTTGAATTAAGACAGAGGAAATGTTAATCAAGGCAAATCCATTTATGGTGGAGGTGATCAGAAAGTCGAACAAATATTGCTGCTGATTGTATTTTATATCAAATTTGCCTGCTGATATTTGTCATTTTTGACAAGATTAGCCCTTAATGATCGCTCCAGGTAGCTGAAAGTGGTAAATATTGGTCATATAATGCACAGTATCCTGGGTCACAATGCAGACCACAGCTAAATACAGTAATTTGTTTTTAAATGTTTAAGTTTTAATCTCTGCAGCTTCTATTGACACACAGTTTAGCTCAGTTCTACATATGGTGCTATTGGGTTGTTTCTTATACACTGAGGGGTTTTATTTTATAAGCCCCAAATTATTAAACCAAACTTAAAAAAGCTCTTTGTGTATTTATCTTTTATTGCAGCTGGAGCCAAAGTGTCCGAATTTTGAGCATGATCCGTAACGACGAGAAAAGCATGTGGCTGGTGGGCGAAGAAAAGGGAGGAGTCAGAATTGGCTTTGTTGTGAGTTTTGCCCAACTTATCTTTAAATAATATTAATAATGTTGTAGGAACACCATAAACGTGTTTGTTGTAGCTCTCACATTTATTAGTGAAAAGAAAATTTATTATTGTCAGTTAATTGATATCACCTGGCAAGCAGCTCCTACATTTCAATTACAAATGAGGTCAAACCTCAGGTGTAGTGTGCCACATACTTTATTTATAGTAAATGTTGATTGATGCCTCTGTCCTCTCTTTCCTCAGTTTGCCATGGGCCCCAAAAACAGTTTCAATTCAGCTTTCAGCTCAATGGACCTAGAGACCTCCGAAGAGGAGAAGAAGGGAGGCATGATAACAGCTGGAACTGTGGACAAAGGTACTAACATCTGTACTGTTTCCACCGCAGATGTTACTGTTACTACTCTTACTTCAAGCATACGTCGACTCCTGCACATGCCAGCTTCTTGTGCATTTGTTCATTATGTGATTATCCAACGTGTTGTATGTGCTTTCAGAATTTGTCGTGTGTGGAGACGTGAACGGCAACATGTGGTTCAACCAGCCCTCAGGGGATTCCTCGTGGAGCAGCAGAAAACCTGTAAGAGCTGAGAGACTCTGAAACTGAACATAAGACATTAGAGTATATTTTATATTGTTATATTTATTAAAAAATAGAACCCACAGCATTTGCTTGAATGAGAAAACTATAGACCTTTTCATAGCCATTCTGTTGCTAGGGCAACAGCTTTGATTTAATTTTTTATTAATATTTAATACAGGCAAAATACACATAACAAACACGACAATATAATGGCATGACAATATAAAGGGGAAAAAATAAAGGAAAACACGTAGACAAAGGGAAAATACTAAATAAATATTTAAAAATAGTCAAAAATCGAATTAATAGTAATTCAAATAATTAGGTTGACAATACCGATACATTTAGAAACTGAAATATACATATGGCATAGGGCGTATGTAATAATTATATATAGTCCCACTCTTTAGTAGAGAAAATGTTTTTCCATTTCATGTTGTGTTGTGCTACATTTTGGTGGTTTGTAACAATTCTTTTTTCCAAAAGAAATTGGCTTTGCAATGTATTTTGGGGATTTTTATATTCAGATTTGTTCTTGATTGAGGTTTGAATATAAATATTTTGCCTAATAGAACAATTGTATTTATTATCCGGGGACAATTTGCATCCAGAACCCCTAACATAATGTTTACAGGTGTAAATGTAAAATAAATATTGAGTAGCCTTAGCCAATTTTGGATAATAGTCCACAACCTTACAAAATATGGATAATAGAAAAACAAGGAAATAAAAGCAAACATCAGAAATAGTTGCCCTTTGCTTTAAACCATGGCTTCACTTTGTATTGTTTTTAATGGTGATGTGGATGTTTTATCCCCAGGCTCACAGTGACCGAATCAGTGTGCTGAAACTCACTGACCGCACCATCATCTCAGCCTCCTACGACAGGACAGTGAAGCTGTGGGACAGAAGCACTAAGAAACAGGTACGTCACAGTCTTAAAAGAGCAACAACATTGTGGGAAATACGCTTATTATCTCTCTCGCGGATAGTTGGATGAGAAGATGGGAAGAGGTACCAAGTGTGTGCGCACAATCCAGGCAAAGATGCTCAGGTGCAAGACAAAACATATTTAAATGTAGGGCACAAGGTAGAAGCAGTCATCAACTCAAATCATTATCACCTGCTTGACCGCAAACAGCAGGGAAAAACAAAACACCACAAGATGTCGATCACAGTACTCCAGAAAATAGATTAGACATTTAAAGAAAAGAATACATAAATAAATAAATTTGGGGAAAGAAATAAGGGGTGCAATGCAAAGGGAAAATTGTGAAGAAATATATATATAAAGAAATAAAGGCATGAGTACAAAATAAATATATACATTTAAAAATAAATAAATAAATGAATAATAGATGCAAAAATAAATAAATAAATCTGAAAATTAATAAGGGCAAATTAAACAGAAGAGTAAATAAATAAGGTAAGATAAGATATAAGATAAACAAATAAAGAAGCAAATTAAAGCAGAAATATCAATTTATGTCACATTTTATCAATTAATTAATGAGATAATAAGATTTTTGCTACTTTTAATGACATACGTATTAATTTATCATGTCATTTATTTATTCATTTATTTTTGATTTTGGCAGGTTCTGTCTTCCATAGTTTCCCTCTGCTTGCAGTCTTTATGCTAAGCTAAGCTAACCAGTTGGCTCCAGCTTCATATTTAACAGACAGATATGAGAGGAGGATCGATCTTCTCATCAAACTCTTGGCAAAGGAAAAGCAAATTAGCGTGCTCTGAAAGTTCTGTACTCTTCTCATGCAGCTTTCTGACTAAGTTGTTCCTTCGCCCTATTTTTGTATTATTTTAAATGATCTTCAAATAACTATTGACCGTCTACCCGTTCCCTCTCTCTTCCTCCAGGTGGGCATGTTTGTCTGTGGAGGTCCTGTTCTACGTTTGGAGGTGAACCCTGAAAAGCCCACCGAACTGGTTTGTGGTGACGGACAGGGAAAGATCTATTTCCTCTCCTGGAAAGAATAATCCTCAAGATATTAAATAAAGGTTATCTATCTATCTATCCATCTATCCATTATGCACTAAATTCAGCATTTAGGAAAAATGCTTAAACACCACAATTAACCAAAGATTGCTAGGAATGTGTTGCTTCCTCTTTGCTTCATTGAAGGTATATAGTATATTTAAAAAAAAAAAATGAAGGTGAAATATTTACATCACATACAGGGATAAGCATCTATGTAATAGTTGCAAAGCTATGTTTACTTTACATGTGCCTTTACTTTAAAAGATAACTTGCAAATGTAACAAGCAAGTTTAGAAAAAAGGGAACCAGCCTTAAAAATATTATCAGTTATAGTTTTGTGTGAGCTGAATTAATCAATGGCCTTATTTTATTTGAAAGTTGTAACAGAATGAAAATAGGAATGTGGGATATGAAACGGTTATCTTTTTTTTGACAATAAATTAAATGTTCAAATCTGCACTTTGAACTGTGTTTTATTTTTTTTGTTTTTTTTAAAAAAGAACGTGGATTTAAACAAAAGATATTGTATGTTATACTTTCTTTACATTTAACAAATAGTCAATAATTAGTAGCATTTCTTTTATATTCCTGGGACAAGAAAATAGATGTTGACATTCTAGTTATTGTCAGATTTTCTGTGAATGAATGTAATTAAACCAAAAGCAGGAGAGTTTGCTTTGTTTGCTATTTGACACATGTTTTATGTAAACAGAGACTCTGTCTAGCTGTGAGACATCAATGGCAGACATGTAAACACAGCTTATCAGCTAAGTGCTTTTACAGCTCTGTTATCTGCACTGAATTGCTTCTGTTATGTTGACAATGGGTCATATTTAGTGCAATAAAACTGTATCTACGGCTGCACACTGAATTTGAATGTTTTCACCATGAAATGAATAGAAATGTGAATCTTAATGGGACAGTTAATAATCACATAATATTGTTGCAGTATATTTCAATAGGCCATGTTAACAAGATGGTCTTTAATATTATAACATTAAAACAGCATAATGAGACTTATACAGCAGTTTGACTTTGGCCACTATGCCAGAACATTAGCTGTGTCCCAAATCCATACATACAAATTCTATACAGTATTTAATACATAATTGTCATAGTATACTGTTAAGGTAGGAGATGTACAAAAATATCAAAATACTCTAACATTTTTGATGATTTTTTCAGTTTAACCACCTCCCATAATTAATTTATTTTTTTTCCAGCTGTAAGTAACTCCACTATTTATTTCATTCTGAAATTACCCATTCTACATAATGAGTACTTTAAGTATATTTTGATGCTAATACTTATGTACTTTTACTTGAGTTAGATTTGTTACTGTTGTATCGCCACTTTTACTGGTAAAGGCTCTGAGTACTTCCTCCACCACTGGTAAACAGTGAAATTCAGACTGAAAGAACACAAAATATAACTCAACTAATGATGATATATTATTATGGATCAAGCTACCCAGCAGTATATATAGTAATTACAATTAGCTCCACCTTTACCAGCTGCAACATTAAAGAGATGTACATACTAATGCCTCATCAATTATAATCCAGTGATATAAGGTAGCCTACGTGATTCTGAATAGGCCATTTTGCACAAGTACTTTTACTTGTTACAGAGTATGTTTTTCTCTGCAGTATTGATACTTTTGCTTCTTAGATCTGATTACTTCTTCCACCACTGTCAGTAGGTAGCTTAGTGTGGAATAGTGATGTCTGTCACAAACGAGCCGGCTTTTTCAGCCGGCTCTTGTAAGTGAACGATAAGAGCCGACTCCCGTCCGAGAGCCGTTTTTTTTTTTTAATTAATTCAAGGCAGAATGATAGGATGATCTTCTCCGTGCCACGGGCGCTCCATGCACTGACTGTGACTGAATGTTGTGTTAATGACGTCTGTGCGACCACCAAGTGATGACAGACAAGGATCATACCATCAAGCAGGAAGGGGCGGGGGGTGCGTGGCACGCTGGCGGTCTACAGGTACAGAGCAGGAAGTGGAGGAGGAGAGAAAGAGAGAGAGGAGTGCGGTGCTCGAATAGCAGACAAGATGAGTGACAGTCGGAAACGAAGCAGCATGTAAAATTAGGATATTCTGGAAATTATAAGGTTTAGTATAATTATATTGAATAATTTAAGTGATATATGAGCACACATACTAATCATAGGTCAAAACAGCTAAAGCTAAATTTGGCTGAATTATAAAAGGCAGACGTGGTACAATGAAGAGCCGTTTGGGAGCCAAAAGAGCCGGCTCTTCTTGGTGAGCTGAGCCAAATGATCTGGCTCACTAAAAGGAGCCGGAATTCCCATCACTAATCGGTGATGTTTAATAACCTTGGGGAAGTAGAAAGTAGGAGTTTCCGAGCAGCACCTGAAAGCAGCATCAGGCTGATGTCAAACTCCCAGGTGAGACAGACACGCCCTCTCTAGGACGACTACACAGGTAAGAGAAGAAAAGAAAAAAACTGGATCCACCGGTTTTCAATCATGTCTATGTTATAAACAAAAAACCTTCACAAGTCACAAGGATCCGTGGGAAGTCTCTGATCTCCAGCTTGTTATAATTATCTTCCCAGAGGAGGGAGGATCCTGAACTCCTCAGTGGAAAACAGCCGAGAGTATCAACAACACGGGGACGGACAGAAACTCTCACTGAGGACCGAAACATCAAGACAAATCAATTCAACATCGACTAACCAGCGGAATAACCAGCACTGAACCAGGGCAGACCGTGGTGTAGCAGTATATAGCAGTAATGGTGAGTAAACTGTTAAACTAGTCTGTTAAAAACGTCCAACGGTCGTCTTTCTATCGCTCATCCTGGAGACAAACTGTCATCGTTAACGTTAGTTGTATAAAATGTCGTAAATGTAACTTTGTGCTGTTTGACAGGATCGATACGACGACCTGGATCTGGAGTGTGATGGAGGAGGCGTAGCGGTGAGTCACTACACATACTGTCTGTCTGTGTCTTTAATGTAAAAAGTTAAGCTAGCTAACGTTTGTGTTTGAAGGTTTTTCAGAGTTGTTTTATTGTTTTCCCTGAGCTAAAGTCAGTTAACCTCCATGTTGGAGCTAACGCTGGTTGAGTTAACCGACATGACCTCAGTCTGTGGGACTGAAACTGTCAACATACAGAGCAGTCAGTCTGTGGACAGCAGGAGTGACATGCAACCAAGCGCATTTACTCAAGTACTGTATACTGAAGTACAATTTTGTGATACTGTACTTAACATGAGTATCTCCATTTTATGTTTTATGTTGTACTTTATACTTATAATTAACTACATTTGGGAGCCAACATTGTAGACTACTTTTTAACCCTAGTACAATTTTTTAACAACATAAATTAGTAGTTACTTTGCAGATTCAGATTTAATATTAATACCAAATGCAAATCAACTAATAAATGTTTTTATAGATAAAGCTATATGGCAGTATGTAAAGTAGTTTAAATTAGCTCCACTTTACCAGCTGCAACATTAGTGATGCTTATATGAATGCAACACTATTTATAATCCAATAATATGATATACATTATTCTGAAATGATCGATTATACATAATGAGTACTTTTACTTTTGATACTTTTTTTTCAATATACTTACAAAATAAACTAGTATAGATACAGGAAAAACATATTATATACAATAAATAGATAAATAAGTAAAAAGAATATATATAATTTAAAAAAAAGAAAAGAAAATTAAAAACAATAAAATAAAATAATCTATTTATATATACATATATGTACTTTTGATACTTTAAGTATAATTTGATGCTACTACTCATGTACTTTTACTTGAGTTAGATTTGTTACTGTTATATCGGCACTTTTACTTGCGTAAAGGATTTGAGTACTTCTTCACACTGACCTATTTTCTGTTATGCTGGCTCTATACTCCAGCACAATAGACTTGACATTAAACAGCGACTAAGAGGGTTAAATGCTGACTTTCAGCTTTAATATGAGTACACATTGTTGAAACTGTAGTCCTATTATCGTGGCTGGATTAACCTACTAGGTTACTTCACAAGAATGTGGGTCTCTGTTATCCCCCCACTCCAGGTTTGCTATGAAGTAGTTAATATAATGAACCACAGCACAAAACAGGAATAATGAAGGTCAAGTTTCTGTAATTACAGAGGTTGGTGTTATTCTATATTTTTTTCTTATTATCAACAAACCCCATGAAAAAGACCAAAACCAACAATGTGTTAGTTCATCTCATAATACTCTGAACAAGTAAATGCATCCTTTCATCAGTGAATTGTCGATCGTTTGCAGCATCTTTTTCCAATTTCAGAGAGACAGATTTATGCTGCTGACTCACAGATCATGACAGTGAATGTTTATCTTCTGTTAGTCACTCATACTGACTGAAACCACAGAAGAGATTAGTCTTGTGTTGTGTTGTTTTCATCCTTTAATATTTTTCAGATGCATAAATTATTTTTTTTTCAAGAATAATTTTCTCTTTTTTTTTTTTTTTTACACCTCATTTAGCAAAAAGCAGCGTTATTCGGTGGGATGTTCAAAAAACCCTCCAAGACTGCCGAACCACTTCTCCAAGCACAGGTGATGCTGTTTTAACTCTCTTTATTTCAATTTAAATACAGAACTTAACATCAAATGTATGTGATAAGCTAATACATTGATACAATCTTGCTTGTCATGAAAAGCTCATTACTAAATATGAATCACTGATGTTGAATATTTGGTGACGTGTACAGCAATAAAATGACGATAGACATCTACAATGTAGATATGCAACTTAGAATATAATCTATGATACCTGTAATAATTATTATTATAATTATGGGTTTGCACTATTTGATTCTGCTTCTACTCACATAGGCTCTATCTATGTTGACTTTACAGGACAGTTTATCGATCAGCAGTGAACTTTCGAAGAGCAGTGATAGTCTGACTGACAACAGCACCAAGGTGATGCTCAAGACCTTATTTCAGTTCTCTGATCATTACTAACTAATTGTAAAATGAGGAAATATACATGCAAACTGACTTATTTATTAATATTTCAGGAGAAAGGAGGCGTATTTAAAGGAATGTTTAAGAAGACGACCAAAACTGCCAAAGAGGGACAGCAACAGGTTTGTAGTGGCCTTCGTGAACTTACTGTACTGTAGATCATGTTGATTATTTTTATAAATTTAACTGATGTTTAACTAGAACTGAAATTATTTGTTGATTATTCAATTAGTTTATCAACAAAAGATTAGTCGACAACAATTTGGCTTATTGAATTATGGTTTAAGCCATTTATCAAACAAAAATGTCAAACATTTGCTGTTTTTTAAGTGGGAGGAATTCCTGCTTTTCTGTTTTATATCACTTTATATTTAATGTCTTTGTGTTTTGGACTGTTGGTCGGATAAGCAATTTTAAGAGTTGAAAAAGTACTCAACAGGTGAATCAATAATAACAGTAATTGTTGTTTAACATTGCCCTATGTAAGTGCCACATGTGCAACCAGAAGTTACTTGAGGTCACATAAAAAGAAAAATGTGTTTCAGGTTGCCTTTATTTTTGACGAACAAAAAATAAAATTCAAGTAGAAAGTTTTTTAAAATAAATGTATCTGCATGTATTATTTATTTACCTGCGTTCTTACATTGTGTTTCTGGTATTACAGTAGTTTTGTAATTCTCTAAAACTTATGGCCTGAGTACCTGAGTGTGTTGGACCTGCCAACAAAAATGAGTGAAATTTTTTTTTTGTTTACTTCTACAGGACTCCCTCTCAGCACAAAATGCTGAACTGTCTGTCAGTAGTGATAGCTTAACAGACAACAAGTCATCAAAGGTGAGTTTACTTTCTGCTGTGTCATGTTTTAGGTTTCTCATGTTCTTTGAAACTAAACCTTTCTCTCTACTTTTCTTTTCAGGAGAAATCAGGTGTGTTTGGTGGGATACTGAAACGATCTCCTAAACCAGGACATGTCCGGAGGCCTTCACAGGTGAAACATGATCTTACTCACAGCGATTCATCATCAGCTAAATGTCTGTGTTGTGTTACTTCAGTAAAAGGCTGACAGATGATCTTGTGTGTTTCAGGATCTTTTGGACAACGAGTTCACAGCCAATAACGACAGTCTGTCTGAGAACACCACAACTAAGGTGAGTCTCATCTCACAAATCATTTTTTAAATACTTAAAAAAACAAACCCAAACAACTGGAAACAAATCAATCAGAGATCACAGCTTGAACAAACGGTAGGAAAATTACATACCAGAATAAGACTCAGAATCATACAATAGATACAGTATGACCAAAATAATACTTAAATTATTTAAAAAAAATCTAAAATAAAAATATTATAGTAATAATAAAATATAAAGAATATAAACAAATAAAATAAAATAAAATAAATTGAATAAAATTTATTTATGTGATGTTTTGCAATATGATTTCCCTGTTATTTTTAAGACTCAATTAATCCTTGTATTAAGATTTTATTCCCCCAAAAAATTGGGGAATATTTTAAAAATATCCCAATGGGAATGCTTGCTTATTTATACATACATACATACTTTTTTATTACTTGATTTATGTCCCAGTGTGGTTACTGTATGCAATGTGAGGTTTTTAGTAGTTTTTGTTTTGCGTGAGCTCAAAAAAACAAAATTCCTAATAACTATGATGAAATGGCAATAAAGTATTGAGTCTTGAATTTGATTCATGTATGTGAAATTTGCCCGTAAATATAATCAAATTGGTCATATCCTTTTGAATGAAAGGATTACAATCAAAGTAAGCACCAATGTCTTTGTCAGTAAACTGTTTTCTGTAACCAAAATCATATAAATATTTCTCAAAATCCGTTCCAAAGCTTCAATGTATTAAACACTAATGAAGTGGAAAGCACATCACATTAGATTTGACTTCCTTAGTGTTAACTAGTGACATACAGTATGTTGGTGATAGATATAGAATAGATGTGTAGACTTTGCCTCAGTGGATGATGTTTGAGAAGGGTGTGTTTTTGTTGTTGTGGGTGTTTGGAAGCGCAAGCTTGAACCTGCATGCATCAGCCATTTGGAAGAACTGCTGGGCCAATGTGTGAAGCACTAAATCCCTGCCTGTCCATCTGACAGCTGCATCAGTGCAAAATACAAAACAATTGGTTTTATTTGATTTAAACATGTATAAGTAATTATAATGTGACTTGTTTTCTCCAGGAGACAGGAGGCGTGTTCAGCGGGATGTTTAAAAAACCAAAGCCTTTTGGAGCGAGGACACAATCTCAGGTGAGTGTTGTGCATCTCACTTGTCTCACTTTTACCTGTGTTACATTATTCGGAGATGATGATGATGATGATGATGGTAATCGTTGTTTCTTGCCTTCAGGAGGATTTGTCTGCAGCCAGCGAGCTCTCAGGCAGCACCGACAATCTTTCTGTGAATAGCAACACTAAGGTGAGGTTTGTGAAAGTACAAAGTCTCTCCTCATCTTTTGATATTTATTGTCTGTGTCGGTTGCTGCTGTTGCTCATACTAACTACCCAGTTCTTCTTTGGTTTAATTCTAAGCTGCTGTTGCTAAAGCTGCAGTCATATCACACCTCTGTCTTGCACATATTCACTCCATTGCTCTTTCACTTTATCTAAAGTTTGCATGACCGATTCAAGCATGCGTTTCCTGTTTCAGGGCATTTTCCAGATGGCCCTGTTGGACTCACTTTTGTTCAACTTTGGCCTGTAGATTTGCATGATCAACCAGTAGAAACACTGATGCACTGTGCTTTGAAATAGAAAAGTCATTATTCCATATTTATTTATGAACCACATCAGAAATGTGACATCAGATCCTTTTTTCAGGGCTGAGTGCGCGGCAGTTTCATTGAACTGTGGGACAATGTGACTGCGCTTTAATGCTGTTTGTATAGAGCTCAGCTCAGTGGATGGAGAGTTTGGGAAATGTGTGTTTCTGTTGTTGTTGTTTTTGTGTGTGTGTGTTGGGACAGGCGAGGTAAACCTGCATGCATCAGCATTTGGAAGAGAATACAGGCTGCTGTTTGAAGTCAACGCCTAGCCATCTGACATCTGAAATCAACGAAATTCCTCCATTATGGGCAACATTTCACAGACAATTTTCATGTGACTTTTTCTCCAGGAGACAGGAGGCGTGTTCAGTGGGATGTTTAAAAAGTCACCAAAGCTTTCTGGAGCGAGGACACAATCTCAGGTGAGTGTTGCATCTCACTAGTGTCACTTTTACCTGTGTTACATTATTAGGAGATGATGATAATAATCGTTGTTTCTTGCCTTTAGGAGGATTTATCTGCTGCCAGCGAGCTCTCAGGCAGCAAAGACAATCTTTCTGTGAATAGCAACACTAAGGTGAGGTTTGTGAAATACACACACCTTCTATAAACAAAGAATTTGGGAAATGTGTGTTTCTGTTTTTGTGTGTGCTGGGATGGGCGAGGTACACCTGCATGCATCAGTATTAGGAAGAAATTGCAGGCTGCTGTTTGAAGTCTGAGTCTATCCATCTGACATCTAAAACCAGAGGAATACTTTTCTAAATTCCATTTTCATGTGGCTTTTTCTCCAGGAGACAGGAGGCGTGTTCAGTGGGATGTTTAAAAAATCGCCAAAACCTTCGGGAGCAAGGACAAAATCTCAGGTGAGATGTGGACTATTGCTGCAGCTTATTCATCTCACCATTAAATTATTAGGACAGGATTCATATTGATTGATTGACATTCGTTTCTCACCTTCAGGATGTTTGGTCTGAACCCAGCGAGCTGTCAGGCAGCAACGACAATCTCTCTGAGGACACTAAGGTGAGTTTTTGTTAAAGCCAGCCTCTATAAAACACAACAGTAAGTGTAGTAACATTAAATGTTGGTTTTATGTTCTTTTCCTCAGGAGAAAGGAGGACTCTTTAGTGGTGTGTTCAGAAAAAAAGGTGCCAGAACTCAGTCTCAGGTAAGACGGTCAAGTTTGCCACCGACAGGCTTTTTAATCCAGAAAGTTAAGTACTCTGTTTGAGGGAGACTTTGTTTGTTATGTGACATGAAACCAGAGAGGTGGATGGGTAAATACATAAATACATTTTCAATTTATTTTGAAGGGATGTTTTCAGGGGAATTTTGGTCTGTGGTTTGGTTTTTAAAGCCACTGAGGAGAACATTTGAAACCTCCATTGGCACCCCATTGGTAGTATCAAAAAAGACAGGGATCTGAGCTGGGGACACTAAGAATAAAGGGCTGAAAGCAACATGTTGACTGTTTTCACCAGCATTGTCTACTTTTTCTGCAAACAAAAACTTGAAAAATAATCACATAACAATTCTATATATGGTGGCTTTAATATTTGCTTTCATATAGATTTTGTTGATGCAGTAGCTTAGTCCATTTTAATTTTTCTTGCATGTTGGCTGTTCGGTGCCAACATTTTAGGTGGTTTGGTTGTTTTCTAGTTAAAGGAATAGTATAACATTTTGGGGGATCTATGTGCAGAAATGTAAAATAATATTTCTAATTATGTTTTCATTAGTGTATAATCACCTGAAACTAAGAATCGTTGTGTTTTCATTAGCTTAGAATGAGCCCTTCATTTCTACATAGGGAGCGGGTCCTCTTGACAGAGTCCGCTCATGTTGCTCCACCATGTTTCTACAGTAGCCCAGAACGGACAAACCAAACACTGACTCTGGAGAGAGCCTTTCGTGTTTTTACGTTACCTGAAGGCCACCGTAGTTCTCCGACATGCTTGTTAAACTGCTGTAATGTGAGCCGCAGAGTGCAAAACCGTGGTACCGCCAGCCGCCATTTGACTTCCGTTGCTTCTAAAGTAGTGTTATTATGACATCGATGGTTTTGCACTCGGCAGCTCACGTTACCGCAGTCTCTGAATGCGAGGAGTGAATGGAGGGGTACTCAGTTGGTTGCAATCTGCAACCACACCGCTAGATGTTGCCAAATCCTACACACTGTACCTTTTTAAAAACTGCTCAATGTTTCGGTCGCAGACTTACCACCACTTTCAGTTACCTTCGGGGGAAAAAATATTAGACTTATTTGGAAATATCTTCTTTCAGAGGCATCTTTTCCCCTTTCCATTTCTGAACTTGCTCACTAATGGTAACCTGCAGTCTGTTTTGTTCCAGTCCCTGCAGTCGTTTGTAAAATTGTGTATATTTCTTGAGTGAATGTTTTTGTTACATTCTGACTGTATGCTGTATCCTTCTGCTTAGGATGATTTGTCTATGGATACTGAACTCTCTGCCATCAGTGACACACCCATAGAGAAGTCTTCAAAGGTGAGAGATGGAACTGTACCTGCACAATATCGACACTAACAGAATACACAGTCGATAAAAATCAGTTTGTAACATTAACTGCTTTGTCTGTCAGGGTGGAGTGGCAGCGAAGAAGAACCTGAAGAATCCTTTCACCCCCTCATCTCAGGTCATTTTATCTTTCACTTCATCCTGCATCAGATAAATTACTCTACCAGCCAGTACAATTAAACTGGTGGCCATGTTTTGAGATTAATGCTGGTGATATGTGTTGTGTTGTAACAGGAGAAGGAAAAGACTGAACAGTCAGGAGACTCAAATGAGAATACCTCTACTGCAGAGAAGCCCAAAGCCAAGCAGGTAACTGGATCTCGTCTCTGTTGCTTTAAAAAAAGTTTGGACTGTACTGAGACATCATGGCAGCTTTCTAATATTAGTAATAGGCTCAAAGAAATTATATTTTGTATCTGAATGTTTAGGAGTAAGATCTGCTGTGACGTTAAGGTGAAGGTTAGGGCTATAGTCAGTTTTTTCAAGGTGTCTTTGTCTTATTTCAGAATGGTTTTAGTGCGATGATGAAGAGCACGTTCTACAGTGACAAACAGGTAAGAGGTGGCGTACTGTACTCTTGACATTTGCTGCATGTCATCACTTCATCTTTCCCATCACACTTCCCTGAAACTAAATTATCTCATGCCTTAAAGCCTAAAAATATATAGATTTTTTAAATATGAAGTAATGCACATATGATGTAAAGCTGGTTATACTACTAGTAGTACTACTGTTGTTTATATTTTACGACAAATATTGGCTCCATCTGCAGGAGAAGGATTCTGACTCCGACAGTGAGGAGATATCGGACAATGCAGAGGGCCAGCCCGGTCACAAACAGGTTTGTAAGGTTTTTGAATATTGATTTTTAAAGTTTTTGTCTGATGGTTTCAATCTTAAATTTATTATCTGTATGTTGTCTTTATTTTATGTTTTTTTTTTTTTTTGTTTCTCTTTGTGTTTTGTTTCATATTCAGAGTAAATTTGCCGGAGCGATGGAAAAGCTGAACCCTTTTCGATCTGCAAACAAAGTAAGGATTGTAATCTTTTGATAGCGGTCAAGAATAAATGGATGTATTAAAAGAGAACTGTTCTGCTTCACGTGTGTTTTTCATAGAGTAATGATTTCTGTTTTCTCTCCGCAGCATGACAAGCAGTCAAGCTCAGATGACGAGGATCCACCTGCGAGCAGTGAGAAGTCATCAGGAAACAAACAGGTGCTTTGACATTTACTTGTTCCTGTTATTTAAGCAGTTTGGCGGAACTTTTTGACATTTAACTGGATAATTTTTAGACACTTACCTCATTGAGGGATAGAAGAACTTCTACATTTTATTAAGTTACACGCCACAGTCCTCTGATGCAGTCGGGGTCTAGTGTCCTGCTCTACATCCACTTTTGTGTGTGCAGCGTTGTGAAACACTTTGTCCTGCTTGTCTGATTGTCTGCAGTCCACTTTAACTTGCCTGGTCTTGTTGAGAATGTCATACCTTTAGAAAAATGTCACAGGGAACAGCTTCTGTAAATCGGCTCGTCTAGCAGACTTGTTTTGCTCAGGCCAGGCAAAACTGTCTTTAAGAAATTTGAGATATTTTTATGCTTTTATTACCAAGTTCACAGAGATATGACAGAACTATGGGGAGAGAGTGAGAGGGGGGAGTAGTTGTACAACAAAGGTCCCCACCCAGACCTAAACCAGCTTCAACAACAACAACCTCTAGGCATCCAGGGTGCCCCAGGCCAAGCAAAACTTTCAAAATGATAAAACCCAATTCATATTATCATGGAAATCTGACTAGTTTCTTACAGTGTGATGACATATTTATAGTGTTGTTTGCAGTGTGCATGCATGGTCAGTATCCTTAAAATGGCTTGTCAGTAGTCATAGCGTTACTGATCGAAAACAAGTGGCTCAGTTAGCCGTTAGCCTCTGATCATCCATCTATGCCCCTTGGTTTCAACAGAGAAAGCTAATAATGCCGTTTTATTCAAACAAAATTACATTTGACCCTTATCTAAGCCCCGCCCCCTGCTGCTACTTTGTCAAGCTGTCAGAGCTATCATGGAGCTCACACTGTCACTAACTGCACTCTCTTCAAAAACATTATCTAATATTTGGAAAAACGAAAAACGCGATTTCAGAGAGAAGGATCTACAATATGCATGAAGGATATATCAGGATGTCAAACTGATTCAGCAGCGACAACAGGTTGAAAAGATAAAGATAGAAGCTAAAGCCTACAGATCACAGAGTAAAAGTACCACATCACGTGGCGATCGAGACAGAAGACAATGAAATTAATGAACAACGCTATTCCTGTAGAGCCGGGCAGGTCTTAAATAAACTGTTAAAATCAGTAAAAAAACAAAACAAAAGCAGCATATGTATACATTCAGTATATCTTGCTTGCATAGCATAGTGCTAACGCTGGCTAATGATGTGCTTAAGTACTCTGCTAATCTTAGCTCCACAGGCTTTTACATACAACTGTATATCTCCTTACAACCTCTCCGGGTAACAAGTAGAACTATTACACATGGCCCAGGCACAACATTTAACCATGACAAGCTTGAAATCCACAAAACCAGCCTGAAAATGGAGAAGATCTGAAATGATTGCATGAGAGTCTATGGAGCACACCCATGAGCAGAGCCGGATAGTTGTCGGACCCTGGTCAGAGCTGGCGGATGCTACGCTATGATTGGCCAGTCTGCGTTTTAGGGGCGGGACTTAGCAAATCGTCAATTCCGCTCTGAACTAAAGCCTCACCGATACTGGATTTTTGAGACTGATACTGATATTGATGCATTTGTGGCTTTAATGATGACACATACATACTGATTGGGACATTTCACAGTTGAAAAATCAATGTGTCAGTTCTCCCTGGTGGACAAACTGGCATGTTTCTAAATGACCTCAATCTTAGTTTGTCATTTCTGTACCGTAGTTTCTTGTTACTTATCGGCTGACATATACACAAAAACTGATAGATCTGCAATGCTGTGAGCTAATATTGGCCAATATATCGGTCTAACCTTTGATCCCAATGTGGCCAAGTAGTGGCTGACAGAGCAGATCCAAATCTAAAATGTTGATGTGTCCCTCCCTCTCAGAGCGTCATGGCTGGAGCCATGTCCAAACTGAATTTTTTCCACTCTTCTCAGAAAGTAACTATGCTGTTGATGGTGTTTGGTCATGGTGGAGGTGTGGAGTGAGCTGGTCATGATCAGGATGATTTAGGTGACAGGAAGTCACTGCGGTGGCGATGGGACTATGATCATTGTGATGGTGGTGACGTTTCGGTTTGGTTTAGGACCATACCAGTGATTTTGCATGTTATAACTTATTTACTACAGATCACATATACTTTATATCCCAATTTACCATTTTATTAACTGATTTTAGGGTGTGTTTTTTCTTCCGCTCCAGGCAACCCTTGTTTTCCGTTTATTTTTTTGCAATATAAAAATCAGTAACTCTTTGCAGTTTTGGCAAAAACACGTTTCAAGAGTCTGCCATTTGATTTTCATGCCATACAGAAATGAATAGAAACAACTGGCTGCCTGAAATAGTAGGAAAAATACATGTGAAAATCTAAAACTCTAGAGCAGGCATTTGAAAATGGTCTGCAAAAATGTAAGGTATACAGTACATGATTTGTAGTTTAAGAGTTAAACTTGTAAAAAAAAAATGGTATGGTCCTTTTAATCACTGCACAATTAATCTGATGTTAGTTAGTTAGTTGATGCAGTTTAATCGCTAATATTGAATGTCTCGTTTGTTCAGAGAGACACGGAAGACACAGAGACGCTCAAGGAGAACCAGAAAGGAGGGGAAGAGAAGTCGAAACCAGTCAGTCTATTTTCTGCATCCCTCATGAGTCATCAGTGACGATACACACACACACACACATACACACACACACAGAGCTGATCAACTTCTGTCAAAAATACCCTCTCTCCTCACACTCCTCCTCACCTCACCACATCCTCCTCATCCCCTTACCTCCCTTTAAATCCTGCCTGCTCATAGTCAAACCTCCCTGTCCTCCTGCCCCACCACACTGTGTGACTTTGTGTGTGTGTGTGTGTCCTTGTCAGGTCAAAGGCAACATGATCCAGCGAGAGAGGAAGGAAAGAAGTGAAACTCCAAAGGTCCCACCCAGACCAACTAAAGAGGTTTGCAAGCAGTTGAACACAACAACTCAGTGACTTGTGGTCCAGCTGAGACTATTCTGACTTCTGCTCAGTCAGTTATATTGTGTTGTTAAGGCTGTGATCTCTCCACAGGAGATGAAGGCGACGGTCACATACGACAATGTAAAAGCAAGAGGAACTGAGGATAATCAGGTACAGTTTATATTTCTGCTTTCACATGCGTGTTAATATATCAGATGATATCTGTTAGAACACAAGTTAAATCAGGTCATTATTTCATCATTTGATAAATGTTCCAAGATAGCAGGCATGAAAGTTACATACTGTGCTTTTAAATGTCATGCTTAGTATACATGGAAAGGTATCTCTAGGGTGTCACTCTGTGATCTCAGAGATCTGCCAGACCGTCAGAGGAGGTAGTTTAAGCCTTCAGTGTTTAGAGAATAATGTCTGTTTGTGTCCGTTTGGAGCTGATGTGCATCAGTGTATGTGTTGATGCTGGTTTATTCGCCCTGTAGTTAAGGAAACTGCTCTGGTTTCATTTCAGGAGCTGAACAGAACAGCGGGGCAAAAGCAGAAGAGCAGCCATCAGGTAGTACAAGAGTTACACCCATCTATTGGTTTGCTGATATTTTTTGGACCAGTATTGCTGTTTGTTAGATATTAATATTGCACAAGTTAGTTTTCTTTTGGGAAAAAGTTAATTATCTTGCGTACAAGATAATTAATTTGTTCCCACTCTCTGAGCTCATCTTAAATCTGAGTTTAAAAGGTGTTACTGTGAGCATGATCTTGTGACATAACAGCTAGATTTGAAGCAAATCATATGCAACATACACAAATATGATGAGGAAATTTAAAACCTTCAGTGCACATACACCTAAAATGACTTTTCAGTGAAGTAGGAGACATCTGGTGTTAATTATCATATTCATAGACTTTTAATTTTACTGAGGGAGAGGAAGTAGATGTCATTTTAAGAGTTTTTAATGAGGTAATTCAACTTTTTTTTATTAGAAAAAATCTTCTTATTATTCCAAGCATTTTTTGTGTGCCTAAAAACACGTCACCTTATTATTTAAAAACAGTTTTCATGTCATCTCCACCTTTTTAAAAGAAATACAGTTCTGAGGAACCCTTAACATTTCTAGACTGAATATTGGTCTAAAACATTGGATGTTAACCGCTTGAATACAATATCACCATTTGTTTTAACAAGCCTTCATCAGTCAAACTCGCACAAAAACACAGGCACTCATTCCAACACCAAATACCAGTGCACACATGTAGAAACATCCTGTACATTTAAATAAGATGTAATGAGTTTAATTTGCTGCAGAGCCGATCAGACGATGAAGGCTTCAAAGATGAATCTGCTGAAGCCAAAGAAGGAGACGAGAGGAACCCTCCAGAAAGCAAAACCGTAAGATTATCTCTTCATCGTTGTTGGTCAAACTGTATTAATTATTAATCTTAGTCTTATACATATATCTTTAAGATCATAAAACACACAATGATTGGTATACAGTAGAGAGTAACTGACTGAGACTGAACCCACATGCAGGTGAAAACAAACACAAAGAGTATTTGCTGCAGGTATTGTGCCAGGATCTAATTGTTCTAGTTCCTGCTTCCTCCTTATCACTTCTTTCATGCCACGCAAATGACATGTGGCACTACCAGACTGTTGTCAGTGTGAGATTAACGAGAACTTGTGGTTGTGATTAGTCACAAGGCAGTTTAACCCCTTAACATATGGTTTTCCACTTTTGTTTTCCCTTAAGGAGCTTTGCCGATTGTTCTCTCTCTGACGGTGTTATATATTCTGTATCATGATATTCCAGCTCTTCATCGGAGCTCTATAATGTTTCAAACCCAACACCCCATGTTTTCATGGCTTCATTATTCCATTATCAAGAGATGTTTTGCATTATTTTATACACATTTCTCCAAAATGGACAAAAAGTCTGATATATTTGATATCTAAGGGCACTTTCACAAGCCAACATTTAGTCCCTGATGCCGTTCTTTTGGGCGGATGTGAACGCAGTAATCGTACTCTGGTGTGAACCAAAACAACCGGCTCCAAGTGAACCTAAGTGCAGGCTGCCTGTGTGAGCATTTGTTGAGATGGACACTGGTAAATGACAAGATAACATGAGTGGGAGTGGACTGACCTGGACTTCTGCAGAAATCAGTGTTTGCTTGACATCTGTGTTGAAGAGAACATGCAGAATGTGCTAAATAAAGTCCACAAGAATAGTGACTTTATAAAGTCATTCAAGGTAAACTGGAGGAGAAGGGATTCGTGCGCTCAGTAGATCAGCGCCGAGTCCAAGTGAACAAAACTTCAACAGCTATAGGAAAAAGATAAACGTGCTCCAATTTGTACGCGCCTCTCAGCAAATTATTGTTTTATTTGGTCGGCTTTAATTGTGCACTGCTTGTTGAAGGGTTATTAATGAAATGTGTAGGTAGTAGTGAGATTAGATTGCAGCTATTTTTGATGTACAGTAAACAAAATATGTAGTTCTTGTGTATTTTAGGGAAGAAACAGACACATGTTATATTTGCTGAAGGATCTTCTTGAACTGTAACACACAACGGCTGTAATGAAATGTCGTTCTTCCGGTTATTGCTCCTCATGTCACCTTACATATCGTCACTGTGCCTTTTTTTTATTTCACAGACCAAGGTGAAAAAACACCATAATCCATTCATGCGACAAGCTGGAGCCAAGGTATTTTCTTGATTTTGCTCTTCATATAGAGTCAATTCAGTCACGGAGACCTTTTTATCTTCTTTGCACCTACTTCAATTGGTTATATATATACTATACTTAATTCATTACCTCCTCAAAATTATTTGACGAAGGCCACACAATGTTTAAAATGTATGTTAAATTAGGAAGAAGTTCATATGCAACCCTGTGTTACTTTTTTATTTCATTGTTATGTTCATACTGTTTACTTCAGGCTCAGTCTGATGATGAAGGGCTGAAAGAAGAAGATGATTCTTCATCCAAAGAGGAAAAGAAAGATGAGGAAGGCAAGGAGAAAACAGAGGTACTTGAATTAATTTCTTTAACTAAATGCTTGTTGAGGGATTGAACAGTTCTTGGTTCGATTTTTACAGCGATAGTCATCAGGAACAAATGTTCATTTACTGACCTGACCTGTATCTTCCTCGGACTAACAATGCAATCCTGATTTTTTTTCTTTTTAGACCACAGTCAAGAAACCTAAGAGACACAATCCTTTCATGCCTCGAACCAAGGTAATATATGACATGTACAAACGTGTTTTCTCCCATGTGGATAATATTTGTTTGTTTAAACAACACAGCCAAAATCTCTTTTAACAAGGGCTGTCAAAGTTAAGGCCATAATAACGTGTTAATGCATATTCGTTTTAACGCCACTAATTTATTTAATGCATTAATGCAACTTGTAATTTTTAGGTTCTCAGTTTTAAAGCAAGAGTGAAGATACTGACATCATATGAAACTAGAAAACCAACCATGTCATACTAGTTTGACGCAAAGGAGGTTAAATAACACTCCAAACTTGCGCTAAATTTTGACGAGGAAAAACTGGCATTTCAAAGGGGTCCCTTGACCTCTGACCTCAAGATATGTGAATGTAAATGGGTTCTATGGGTACCCACGAGTCTCCACTTTACAGACATGCCCACTTTATGATAATCACATGCAGTTTGGGGCAAGTCATAGTCAAGTCAGCACACTGACACACTGACAGCTGTTGTTGCCTGTTGGGCTGTTATGATTTGAACATATTTTTTACGCTAAAAGCAGTACCTGTGAGGGTTTCTGGACAATATTTATCATTGTTTTGTGTTGTTAATTGATTTCCAGTAATAAATATATACACACGTTTGCATAAAGCAGCTTATTTGCCCACTCCCATGTTGATAAGAGTATTAAATACTTGACAAATCTCTCTTTAAGGTACATTTTGAACAAATAAAAAAATGTGTGATTAATCGCGATTAAATATTTTAAACGATTAACAGCCCTACTTTAAACACACCGCATAATTACAATTCCATCCAAAGATAATGCTGCTGCAAAACTGCACTTTGAGCTCATTGAACAGTTCACGTCATAGAAGACGACACTGTAGTCACATCCTCCACATCCTCCACATCCCTACATCCCTACATCCTAAAGAAAATAATCACATGGTTTTTCAAGACAGTGGATCTGTATCACTATGGGGACCATGTGTTTCTGCATGTCACTGAACTGGAGAAACTGGAATTTGAGTAGACTGATCCAAGCCTACGTCATACCACGTCACTCTCATGAAGCGCTGTGCACCGCATCCACCCATTTCAGGCATTCAGCGGTTGCTATTCTGTGCTAATTAAGTTCATTAATGGTTCATTAAAGGTGGAATTTAGCCTGTGAGAGAACAGAAAACAGATTTCTTCCCCCAGAACAGCTTCAATGCTCCTTGTTATACATTTTCCAAATCTCTGAGCTCTACTGGAGGGGCGAACACCATCTCTCAAAACAAAAGATAAACAAAACAAAAGACATTTTGGACAGATATGGATGTAAACTGCAACCTCACTGGTTGGCGGAAGCATACAACCGCGAGGCGGTAATTCTAGTTTATGTGTGTCACCTTTCCTTATCTCTCTTGTTGTTCATTGAAAATATGCACTCTCACCATGTTATTTTGGAAAGTTATTAAGTTGCTAAAATTACACCTTTTATGAGCAAATCATTGAGGTAGTTACCTTGCTGATTCTAAGACCAGAAAAACAAGTTATTGTGGCATTAATATTTTGACTAGAGTTCCTTTTTTTGCTTTTTTAACTCAAAGAGCATGTCTGTCTTTCAAGGTTCTTTATTTGTCATTTCCAGCAAAGCAGTCATTGACAATGAAAATCTTTGGTCTCAGGTTCCTTCAACAATTCTCATAAAATATTTGTATATAAAAGGGGGAAATCACACACGTAAAAGTAAAAACAAAATGACAATCTAAGGCATAAAGTAGTGCATTTAAAATAAAGGGCTTAAAAATAAGCACAAGCAAATAATATGAAATAGTAATGTAAATGTAAATTTGTAATTTGGTTGAAGACAGTAGGATGTAATATGTATATATATGATGAGAAGTAATATGTGAACAGAGGTGTAACCGTTTGTAAAAAACAGTATGTGAAGTATATAAAGGAAAAGTGAAAAAGAAAAAAAGGTGACAGAGAAGAACAGCTCTGCTTCTGAGTCTGGACTGTATGGGAACCATTATTTACGGCGTATTGGGGCCATTGTAGTTTAAAAAAAAAATAATTATGGGGCTGTGGAGGGGGGTAATATTCAGAGAAACATTTTATTACTTTATAATCTTGCAAATTTGTGTTTTTTTCTCGTAAATTTACAACTTTAATCTTGGAAAATTCCGAGTTTTTTCACTAAATATTCTCCCTTTCCCCCAGCTCCATACCTATTATCTTTTACCTAACAATGACCCCGATACGCTGTCGTAAATACTAACCCCAAAGCAACACTATATATTGATGTTATAAATGATTTAACGGTGTGTTTGTGTTGTTTGGTTTCAGGGCAGAATTCCAAAGAGAAACGCACAGGACGGAGCTGCAGGCAACACAGAGGTATGTTTCTTCTCTTCCTTCTCTTTCTTTCTTTCCTCACACGCATTGAGCTTTACATGGAACACTACCGTTTTTCCCACCCAGTCTGTGTCAGCGCGTTTGTCCACCAGACTGACGAGTTGCAGTCTTACTCATTGTGGTTCAGGATTACAAAAGGTCTGTTTCAGTCACCTGACCCGTCCCTGACAACAACCTCGTTCTTATGTTTGTCTCCAGGGTGTCCGCTCACCTCCCAACAGAGACTATTATAATCAACATGTGTTTTGTTTTTTTCCCCACCTCCACTCTCGACGTGAAACCCACCCCCACACCTCCACACAGTGTTTGTGCATGTCCTTAGCCTAGAAGAAGACATGAGATTAGGTTGCAATGTGCCCAAACCTGTTTCTCTGCTCTGCTTCCTTTTTCAATGTGTCGATGGACTTTTTTACTTCTGCAAAAAACAGCAGTACATTCAGAATCCCTTTTACCATCACTTCCTCATGTCTGCCTGATCTTTATCTGAGCCTATCCAGCGTAAAAAAAAAAAGTGAAACTGAGGATATGTGATGTGATTTGTATTCTTCTTCTTCTTCTGTTGGTTTATCTGTATTTTTATCTGTCTCACTCACACACTTCAGCTACACTGTAGACCCAGACTTTTTGTCTTTACACAGGAAACTAAAATCTTGGTATTGATAATATGAATTTTAAGCCTTATTATTTGTGTTGTTTCAGAACGAAGGTGGAAATAGAACCTTGTTTGATCAGCTGGAGGAGTTACGTATTGACCCAGCACAGCCTGAAGACGGACAGGTTGGTTTTTAAAGCAAGATATGTCACTATAGTAACATTTCCATAAAGTTTGATGCCTCATTATTAACCTTTTGGATAACTACCATAAACCTACAAACCCGTACAAATCTCATGGTGTCTTTCAGGATGTGGACCTTATGGAGTGGTGGACCAATGTGGAATGTAAGTTAAAAATCAAATGTTTTTACACTCTGTTTTGACTTTCTTTGGGATTTGTTCTGAGAGTGGAGGGCCCAACTTTAAGTTTGTTTGTCAACCATTTGCACCATATGACCAAAAGTATGTGGATATCCCTGGTTACATACTTTAGAGTGCTGTTTTTCATGGTTTGGGCCCCTAAGGTCCAGTTAAAGGAAATCTTAATGCTGCAGCATGCAATGCTATTTTAGTCAATAGTGTTCGTCCAACTTTGCGGCAACACTTTTGGGGAAGAACCCATAACAATGTCCCCGTGCACACCGCCATAAAAAAAAGGTTTATTTATTTCTCTTGTGGCTGAATGGTAACAAATCCCTGCCGTCAGGTTCCAAAATCTGGTGGAAAGCCTGAAACCAGAGGAGTGTATGCAGTTATAGCAGCAGATTAATGCCCATATATAAAATATGCTGGTTGTCCACATTCTTTTATTTTTATGTAACATTATGAGAAAGCTTAATATAATTCTTTCTTACTTTTACTTCCTCAGCTTGGGAGGACACGCCTCAAGATGAAGACATGACAGAAAAAGAAGAGGCCAAGTAAGTGAAGGCTCAAATAGTTGTTAATTAGGGCTGTCAATCGATTAGAACAGTTAATCGCGATTAATCACAAATTAATCACACATTTTTATCTGTTCAAAATGTACCTTAAAGGGAGATTTGTCAAGTATCAGAACCGGAAATCAATTAAAAACACAAAACAATGACAAATATTGTCCAGAAACCCTCACAGGTACTGCATTTAGCATAAACCATATGCTCAAATCATAACATGGCAAACTGCAGCCCAACAGGCAACAACAGCTGTCAGTGTGTCAGTGTGCTGACTTGACTATGACTTGCCCCCAAACTGCATGTGATTATCATAAAGTGGTCATGCCTGTAAAGGGGAGACTCGTGGGTACCCATAGAACCCATTTTCATTCACATATCTGGAGGTCAGAGGTCAAGGGACCCCTTTGAAAATGGCCATGCCAGTTTTTCCTCGCCGAAATTGATCCTAAGTTTGGTGCGTTATTTAGCCTCCTTCGCCAAAAGCTAGTGTGACATGGTTGGTATCAATGGATTCCGTAGGTTCTAGTTTCATATGATACCATTATCTTCACTCTAGCTTTAAAACTGAGCCCGCTACCACCTAAAAATCGCAAGTTGCATTAATGTGTTAAAGAAATTAGTGGCGTTAAAGCATTATTATTGCGTTAACTTTGACAGCCCTAGTGTTAATATAATATGTCACTCTTAAAGGGTCTGTTCACCATATGATTTTTCTCTTATTTCTAGTGGTATTTAGCCATGCAGATAGCTACAGTTTCATGTGCCAAAGTTTTGAGATAGCCACATTTAAAATAGCTTTCATGACCCTAATATAGTTGAGAATAGAATTCCATTAGAGCTGCTTAAAACACTGATAAATTACATTTGAAAAACTCAGAGAGAAACAATACCACCATCACTCACAGGACATGCTGCCAGCAGTTTTCATAGGGACAGTTTCTTCAGTAGAGAGTCGTTCCAAAGAAAACTGTTGACAACAAGTTGTGTAATCGGAACGATGTTTCTAGAAAGATGCATTGGTGTTACTTAAATGCAATTTATCAATGCTTTGCGTGGCAGAAAAAAAACTATTCACCTCCGTTATATTGGAGAGGAAGCTGGATATAGCAATACTTGGGCATATAAAACCACTACTGTGTGCATGGCTAGCTACACTAGTGGTAAGTGTAGAGATACAGTGACCTTGTTCTGTGTAATCACTCTTAACTTGTTGGTCTCAGGGCGTTTGCTGTGACCGCAGATAAGGTGCAGAAGGGCATCCGTGTCTTCAACAAACTGTTCTCGGAGCGTGCCGAGAGCCTCTGGATGCACGTCATCGAACTCAACAACCTCGCGGACGGCCTGGACAAGTTCAGCAAGAACACAAAGATCGCTCAAATCACCGGCGGCTCCACGAGCGCCATCGGGGGCGTGTGCACCATCACCGGCCTCGCTCTGGCCCCGGTCACCATGGGAGTCTCCTTGATCGTGACGGCGGTGGGATTGGGTGTCGCCACGGCGGGCGGTCTGACATCGGCCGGCGCCGGCATCTCCAACCAGGTCAACAACTCAATGGACCGCAAGAAAGTAGAGAAGATTGTGCAGGATTATCAGGAGAAGATGGTCGACCTCGACAAGTGCCTGAAATTCATCAAGCAGGGTATCGAGAACCTGAAGAAGTTCGACCTGATCAAGATGAAAGAACACGCCTACAACCGTGACTTCCCCGCGATCAGTAGTAGGTTCTACGAGGACGGCGCCATGGCAGGGAAAGCCATCCTCGTCAACGCCAACGAGATCATGCGTGTGGTGCAGATTGCTAACGTGGCGGGCAGCACAGCAGCCAGAGCTGTCCAGATCGCCAGCATGGCCACCGGTGTGCTCACCGGACTCTTCGTAGGTATGGACATCTACTTTGTGGCCAAAGACTCAAAAGAGCTCAAGAAAGGGGCGAAGTCCGAGTTCGCCGCCAAAATCAGGGAGGTGGCTACGCAGCTGCACGACGGTCTGGTGGAGCTCAACGGGATACGAGAGGAGCTGCAGTCCACCACGCCAGAAGACCCAGCCAACGATACAGATTCTGTAGTCAGTGAGAAGAAAGAGAAAGAGAAAGAGGACAAATATGACAGTTCGAGTGAAGATGAAATCGACCGCATTAAAAAAGCCATTAAAAAGGACTATGAGAACCGAGAATACGTTTGACAGAAAACTTTAAAAACTGGAAAAGGCCTTAAACTGTGCTTTATTATCACGGTTTCAGGGGGAAGATTCAAGCAGTCAGTTTCCTGTTGAATGTACTGGCTCACAACTCCAGCACACTTCTGCATTGTTAGCATCTATGAGATAGTTGGTGCCAATTTCTTAAAACAGGCTATAATCGGGTCTATTTTGGCACTCTTGATGATATACACTAGTTTCTAAAACTTCCTTTAGGGACCTGACTTCTTGAATCCAAACTGCATTTACACTACTTAGAGGAACTGAGGCTTTGCAGTAGATAAAGTATTACATCTGCTTCTCTGGCTGTCGTGCCAACGTGTGAAACTGCCATGTTGTCTTCAATAAAATGAGATTCAAAGATTTAATAAACTAAATCATGTATTTAGATAGTGTAGTTTTAGATTAGTTAAAGAAATAGTATTTTCTAGACTTGCTTAGAGTTTCATCAAAGTGTGTTGGTTCATATTGAAACTCTTTTACTGACCAGGTGTAGAGACTGTGTATACTCTTTTAGGGACGAGTGCCTTTTATTATTTACAATGCCTTCGAAATACACTATGATGGAATGTAGCATTAGTCTGTATTTTTCTACGTCTATGTTGCTTATTTTGGTGTCAGGGCTGCAACAAAACCATTTCCTCTCATCCTCTGCTTGAGGTTTTGGATCTGATGTGGGATGTTTTAAGGTTTTACAAAGTCTTGATGATATTGGTCTCATTTTGAAGAATGTAGTAGCAATAAGCTTTGTTTTGGATTGTTTTTACAAAAGAGCCAATAAAATGACCAAATGAGAGTGAGAAAAAAACAGGACGGGGGTTGCACCAGCTGTTCGTGAATATGTCTTAGCTACTAGCTAGTTGATTCATTAAATCGGCACTATTAAAACTTAGGGAATGTCTTAGCTAGTAAAGACTTTAGTAATGTCTAAATAGGTTGATAGGAAACGCCTGTAGCTGGAACATAACTTCTAAAAATAACAGTTTAACAGGTAGGCAAGTGATATATTCAAGTAAACTGCCAATCTTTTGTAAATGCATGAACTAGTTTGTAATGTTGTGGCTTCTTTTTGTAATAGTAACTAATATCTACGTGAGAAATAGTCGTGGTGGAGCAACCTGTTGTAATTTGGTGATGTGTAAATCTCCACTCGGTAAACACTTTCAAATTGTAACCAGGTTAAGTTTGAACAGCTGGTGCAACCGGCTCCAGGCAAACAAACAAACAAACATAGAAAATCTGTCTGAGCAGAACTAATGTGAAAATATGATAGTCTTTTTTTCTTTCAAGACTCCTACAAGTTCAGTCATTGTTTTTAATCATGTCTTCTGTCATATTAGATGTTTTAAGGTGTAAAATAATCCCTCCATAGATGAATGGAATGACACAGGACTGTAAAAAAGCAGGCAGGACTGTGCCAACCTCTTCTGAAAGGATCTGTTTGTCAGTTCCTTTTATTATTGCATTAATATTTTAAATACTGCAATTTCAAAGTCAGGGGTTCAAAGTCGGTCTGTACTGTAAGCTCTGATGATGATCAGCTCTGAGGTCACTTTAATGAACTTAATATTTATTTTCCTGGGTGGCGTTGTTCATTCGATACTACCTTTTTACGTGCAATATATTGTAGAAAATTAATTATTAAAGGTCAGAGAAAAATGTGTGTCAATCTGTTGATTTGTAAAGTCTACATGCAACCAAGCAAACACTTCACATCGTTTTTCTGACTACTGTGCACGAACTGAGTTGGTATTTGCTCAATTAATAACCAAGATAAACTTGTTTGTCAAAGTGTCCTTCAGCACTGTTTACTTTTCTTCATTTCCATGATGAACATAGATGGAAGTCTGATAGCTGCAAATGTCTCTGAAGTTTTGGCATAATTAAGAATTTACATACTGCTTTGATCTTGTATAAACACAGTTGTGAGACTGGGGTCGGATTTATGCCGCCACACAGAGCGGTCGATCCAGGTCGGCAGGAGCAGCATGTGCCGTTTTGTGTTCCGAATGGAAATGTAGTGGAAACCACACCCAACCAGTAAAAACCTGCAGCTTGCTGGTCAGGGTTTGGAGCACACCCGGTTACACTTGTAACCAAACCCAACGGTGATGTCACAGCGTACTGACCACCCTGGAGTACACTTCTACGTCACCACAGCAGGGTGAGAAGATGAACTACTGGATGTCCGAAAAAAAATCAAGATCTTCAGCCGGTGTTAAATTGCTCTTTAAATTGAAGTGTTTTAAGTTACCAATTTCTACAAAATGATTGCACACCAGAGAGTTGTATTGATAGGTGATCAGATAAAAAATAACCATAACCCTATAATAATGATAATAATACAATACAAATGTTACCAGATGAAGTTCAAGGACTGAAAATCACTTATAAAGGGAGTGATTTTTTTTTTTAACAATGACGAAGAGAATTTTCAAATGTTTTTTTTGCAAATTTAATAAAAGGAAACAAACTGAAATATCACATTGACATAAGTATTCAGACCCTACAGCACTTGAAATTCAGCTCAGGTGCGTCCCATTTCTCTTGATCATCTTTAAGATGTTTCTACACCTTGATCGGAGTTCACCTGTGGTCAATTCAGTTTATTGGACATGACACACACCTGTTTATATAAGTTCTCACAGCTGACAATGAACATCAGAGCAAAAAACAATGAATACTTTCTGAATGCAGAATGATAGATAATATTTCCGAAAATATAAACAGATATAAAAGCATAAACAATTAAATTAACACAATAAATAATGAACAATTTGAAATAAAAATTAAATATTGTCAAACTCAGTGTTCAGACTCTGGCTAAGATGATTACTCCATTTAAGTTTTCTATTTTTGGACCATCACGTTTAGGTTTTTCTTCCCATGTTGTTGACACCTGTGAAACCGATGAGTCAGAGTCACACCGGCAGTTTTTCCACTCCCACACATATAGGTAGACCTCACACTGGCCACGCCCACTCCCAGGTGAGTCGACAGACATCACAGAGCCAGAGAGGACACAAAGCTTTCAGATCTCGCATCTTCTCCGACTGAAACAGGTAAGATGTTAGATGTTTTTAATGCAGCCTTTCATCTTTAGATCAATGATCAGGTGGAGATTCTGTGACTGAGCTCTTTTTGTGTGACAGGAAGTCACCTTATTATCCACCAGGTGATTTCACTGTGAGGATATGTGGCTCAGAAGCTCTCAGGGCGTGTTTTGGTTTGTTTAAAATGCTTGGTTTGAACTGTAAGGGATGTTGCCTTTGGGTGGTGTCGGAAATATGTGGATTACTTCATGCGGCGGTAAATAGGCCTACTGTACTCTTGCGACACAACATGAGAAACAGATGGAGTGTACATGAGTAGTTGAGATGTAAAGGTGAAGAGGATGCTGCAGGAAGCTGCATCAACCAGTGATGCTGACAGTGATGTGCATATTATTGCATATTATTGTGCTTGTCTTTAAAGTTACATTGCAAATGCTTTTGCAATGCTTGTAGTTTGACATATTTCCAGATGAAATGTTATTATGGCTGGTTATTCAAAATGTATCTATACCATACCCATGGTTTTGTTTCTGAAACTAGAATGATACCTTTTTTTGCTATCTAACTTTGAGTATTAAATATTTTTTTAAAACTCCCTGTTTTCATTTCATATAATAGGCCCAACTTATCAAATATATCACTATTTTATAAAACCTTAAACCATTTTTTTATGTATAAAACTTAATCTAAGTAGAATTCTCAAATTTAACCAAATAATACAATAAGATAAGATACGATAGAACGTTATTCATCTAAAAAAAAAAAACTGTAAAAAATATAATATTATTTATATATATATATATATATAAAGGGAGATACAAATAAAAATGATGTTGCGTAAATTAATGTGCAGGGTAAATTGTCATAATTTACAAGGAATGGAAAATAAATAAATACATTTAAATAAGCTTAATAATAATTATCATGATGATATTTCTTTTCTACATGACACCTACCTGGGCTTCGCCAGTGTTTAATAAGATTTTTCAATAAACACAAAATTTCAAGTACTGAAGTGCGGTAATCACACCTGTTTCTTGAGTGTGAAAGTCATATTTTTTTGTAGAAATATATGTGAAAAAAAGTGGGGAAGGATTAAGCAATATATCATTATCATGTAAATAAATCCAACACTATTTATATTGTAGCCTGAAAACCAAAAGCTCTTGAGTCGGTTGTGACTGCCCAGCCAACATGGTTATGTGGGCCCCACATGGGTTATGCTGGGGGTACCTGGGTACCAAGTGGGTATGGGCCCAAAATGGGCATCTTATCTGGGGGCCACTTGGGTCAACTAAGTTGGACCCATATGGGCTCCCCATGTGGGCTACCCAAGTGGGTTCTAGGTGGGTCACTAATGGGAAATTAGTACATGGGCTCAGAATGGGCAACACAAATGGTGCCCACTTGGTTCAACTAAGTTGGTCCCAAATGGGCTCCCCATGTGAGGTACCTGTGTGGGTCCTAGTTGGGTCACTACTGGGAAATTAGTGCATGGGGCCAACATGGAAACTGTGGACAAACCCACTTACAACCCATATTTCAGCCCATGTAGTCCCCATGTAGTTCCCACATAGAACTTAACCTGGGGCCGAGATGGGTTTTGGTTTATGTTGCCCAGATTGGGCCCATATAACACCCAGTGTACTCCTGCATGAAACCCACAAGGGTAATTGACATTGGGTCATTATGGAAACCATGGACAATCCCATATAGGGCCCATTTTTCAGCCCATTTACTTCGCACATGGGCCCCACATACACATGTGTGCTGGATGAAGAGCTGTAATGTCGGATCTTTTTGAGGAGCTTGTGAACGCCTCCTGCGTGCAGATGTTGCTGTGCGGGTGTGGTGGAGTTTATAAACTCCTGGGGGGATGAGGTGACAGTGAAGGAGCCGCCTGTCTGCTTTCTGTCTGATGTTATCTGGTTAAAACTAAATGTGAAGTTTCTCTCAACTGTCTTCAACGTACTCGGTAGGTGAAACCGCTCAGTCTGACACGCTATGTTTTAGCGTTTTAGACTTTTAGAATATTATTATTTACCGTCCGTTTAAATGACGAGCGTGTTTTTAACAGTGAGCTAACGTTAGCTAACAGTTGTCAGCTATTAAACTAGCTAACATCCAATAACAACTAACGAGAGCTAACACTACAGCTGAGTAATGAGTACTGTAGTAGTTACTTCTCCAAATGACTCATACATTAAGTGACCACTGCAACATGGAGCCTGTTTCCTCCTGTATTAATAATTCAATTAATTAGTAGACTTTTGCTACTCTAGTTTTTCTATGTTAGCTAATAACAAAGTAACTTAAACTTAAGGGTTGTAAGTTCAGTTCAGGTCAGGGGTCTTTAAGCAACCTGCGGCTCTTCAGCTCCTCTCCAGTGGCTCCCTGTGGATTTATAAACATGGAAATGAAGAACTGTTCTTTTGATTACATTTTCATTTTGATTTATCATTGTTGTAGGTCTATGGTACGACAGAGTATTAGGGCCACATTGAGGGAAATAAATAAATATGAGATTTAGAGAATTAATTCATAATGTTACGAGAATAAAGTCATAGGTTTACGAGAATAAAAGAGTATGAGAAAAAAAGTAATAACTTTACGAGAAAAATAATATAATAATATGAGAATAAAGTCAGAAGTTTAAGAGAAAAAAGTCGTAATATTGTGAGAATAAGTCATAATATTATAAAATAGTAATTTTATAATATATAATATAAGTAATGTTATTTTCTTTTTTCTCGTAATATTATGACTTTATTCTGTAAATCTCAGATGTTTTTCCCTCAATGTGGCCCTAATACTCCGTAGTACATTGGCACTTTGTCCCTCACTGCATTAGACTTATATACTATATACTTAGACTATAAACTGTGTTACTTTCATCACAATGCTCAAATGTTTTGTGGCTCCAGACAGATTTATTTTTGTTTCTTTTTGCCTAAAATGTCTCTTTTGATAGTAAAGGTTGCTGACCCCTGTGTTAGGGGTACTTTTTGTGCTTCCTTATACTCCATTACTTTACATACTGCTCATAAGAGTTACTTTACAGGCACAGTTTTTTGCAAGAAAACATGATGTGCTTATAAATATGGTGCGAATACATTATACTTCTGATACTGGAGTACTTTTGAATGCAGTGTTTTACTTTTTTTTTTATTTGTGCTATGTAGGGCAGACATTTTCTCGATTTAAATATTATAAGTCATTTGATATAAAAAATAATTAAAATTGTGCAAAAACTTCTCAAAGCATAAGATGACATATTTAAATGTATTGTTTCATCTAACCAGTAGTTCAAAAGTCAAATATATTATGTAAGGAACATATGAGCCAGTGCAACAGTATGCCACTTGTATGTGTTTTGACTGACAATAGAGTTTTGTGAGACAATACTTCTGCATTTTGCTTGATAATAAAGCTAAATTAGCAACTGACCTGCATTTCTACATATTTAAACATAAAAGCCTCTCAGTACAAACAGCAGACATTTTGACTTGAAACAGTAGGAAAATCACAGGTGTTACTAATAACACTATTGATCGCTCCATTGCATTTAAGTGCCCCAGTGAGCCAGAATGCACACTACCAGAGCTGTGTCCCAATTCTATATTACACACTGATTTTAGGAAGTTTCTAAGTCTGTAATTCATTAATTCACCCTAAATGGGGGTCAAAATTCAGTTTATTGAAAAAAGTCAGATTGCACACTAAATCATGCTTGATTTTTTTTTGAGGCACACTAATGTCTCGATATGCAATGCACCAAGGAAATAGAGGAGCTGCTCACAGCTGCAAAACATCACAACTAATTGTGGATGGTGGTGACAGAGCTCAAGGAAGATCTTGGGAAATGAAAAACAAGCTTTATTCTGCGTTCACCTCATAATGGATGGATGGTAAAGATGGAAAAGATTCCCAGTTTGAAGACATAGGAGTGTTCAAGATGGTTGTGTGGGATTACAGAGTTGATAATGTGAGGGTTAATTAATGATTAATTATTATGTTATTAATTACACCTGTACTTTTCTTGTTACAGCATGTCACAAGGCATGTTGTGAAGAAGTTAGTGAGAGTGTTTGTCTCTTACTTCCATTTGGTATTTAAAAGTGGAAATCACAAACAAGCACAAACCTGTGATTATTCCTTACACTTTATTTCTGTGTCGCTCTTACAGACAGGATGGAGGCGTGTATGGTGAAGCCAGAAGTCAAAAAGAAACCAAAGCCGGTGAGAACATGTACATCCAACACAAAAACACTGAACTAATGCACTACACAGTCTGAATACTCTCCAAGACTGATTGTAGAATGTATAAAAAAAAAAAATTCCAAACTCACCAAAATCAAACCTAATGTATCATATATACAATACAAACACATGTTTTCTTCTCTGTTCACAGCCGAAGCCTCCCCCAAAGCCTGCAGAGGTACTGTAAGAAACCCGAAGCTTTGATTAGCTATGTGACAAAGTTAATCATGTGTTTGCTGAAGTGGATGTGCTGTAACATCAGTAGTTTGTTTAAGAATATGACTTCAGGGTGATTCTTTACAGGTAAAAAGAAATGACCCAGAAAAACTAGAGAAACTAACTCCTCTGGTGCCTCAACGACCTGCAGACACTGTAAGTCCAGCCTAGGCCAGTCATCATAGGCCCTGTTCAGACCTTGGATTAACATGCATCCTCAGTGATTGGATCACAAGTGGACAGCTCTAAGTACAGGTGTGAATGCACCAAAAACGCATTGAGATCCGATAAATCAGACCACATTCAGAGGTGGTCTAAGCTGCATATGGCCACATTCTTTTAGCAGTGTGTACGCGAATGTGTCCTGGGCCACATTAAGGACCGCCGACTCAACTGACATCCCACTTGGATCCGTGGGGTCTCTGCACTCCTCATATGAATAGACAGGCAGACACGAGCGCTTTATGGAAACGGCTTCTGTGCACTACTGTATGCTGTTGGTACAACTGTATTTTCTTCATAGGCTATAGCAACATTAAAATATATCTATATCTAAAGGCTACATAAGTATTTACAGACTAGGCACGGGAAGTGCATTATTATCATACTTTCGTTTGTTTTCGTTTTGTTGTTCCGGTGCTCTAGAAATAAAATTCACAAATATGTAGGATATTACCACTGACATTCATGTAATATTACGTCACAATGTCTGCTGTGTTAGCCGTGTGTTTACTACGTGTTTATTTGCAGAGTAGGGAAGTGAGATCGGATCACAAGTGGTCACTCAAGACGCATGTGGAGACGTATGTTAATGCCAGGTCTGAACAAGGCCTCTGATGTGATGTAGGGTCTATAATATAATTGTTTTATGTATCCCAGCATTTACATTCTATGAGGCATGTGTGGTGGGCCGACATTCCTTAAACATCTGGTCACATTTAAGTAAATTATTTAGCTTGAGTTCCAGTGGAGAGGATTTTTCCACTACGTGAGGAGGAAAACGGGGGGTTAATCTATCAACTCCACATAATTTTGGTAAAACAAAAAGTCACTTTTAAAGATATTGATTATTGATACAAGCTGTCTTCTGTTGTTATCAGCACAACAATATCATCAACTGATGTAAGCCTTAAAAACTGAAAGAACTACATTTTCTCTCCATTATCTGTAAGCATTTTTGTTGGTGTGTTTTCTCATACAACTTTTTAATATCTTTTACAAGAGTCACTAAAGAAGCAGGAGAAGAAATTAGGATATTCGGCCTATTTAGAAGATTAACTTTGATTTGCAGAGAGACTCAACTTTTTTTTAAAAATGGATTTGTGTTTTCTGTGCAGGAACTGAGTCAGACACAATACCGAATGAAAAGAGCATCAAACAATGAGGTATTTACTGTATGTGATTTAAAAAAAAAAAATGTTGCCATTGTTTATGTTTTACTAGATAGAAGAACAGAGAGAAATGAAAGGTGGGGAGGAGATGATATGTGACGAAGCCCTTTAGATTGAGCCTGCATGTAAGAATATCTGGTTAAATTTAGAAGACAAAAAGACATTGTGTAACTTAGGTATTTTTCAACCTGGATCCCATTTCCCCATCTTTCTGTTTCTAACTGACTAATAGGAACAACAGTTTCTGAAACTGGTCCAGTATTGAGGGAGAGCGCTTTAAACGGCAGCTGCTGACGGGCTGCAATATGATGCTATTTGGGCAAGCTGGCGCCGTCATTTACATCCATCAAAAGTGCTTGTTTTTACCATGACAGGCTCTGATTGTTATAAGTTTCTGACATTATGGAAAACGTCTCGCTGAAGGAGAAGTCTCGTTGTGAAATCTGGCGAGGTGACGTGTCGCTAGAAGACAACGGTGGAATAGTGGAATACATTCATGGTGGAAACGTGAGTGTCAGCCGGGCAGAGTTTGTTGTGTTGGAGTACAGAAAGCGTAGCTTCGTGTTCGATAAAAGATTTTCGATGTCATTGACACTTGTAATAACAATCGGAGCCAAAAAACAAGCATTTTTAATGGCCGTAACGTTATATTGACGCTGCTCACTTGCCTTTGCAGCTTGTTTTGCAGCTGCTAGTTACTACTTTCAGTATGGATATATGTATACTGTATATTCATAATGAATAAACATCTTATGATTACTACCGCTACCGATTGCTACCGAGTACCGCTCATTGCAGTAACGTGAGCTGCCGAGTGTAAAACCGTGGTAAAGCCGTTTATCTCGCTCAGATGCCATCCATACCATAATAACACTACTTTAGGCGCAACGGAAGAAGACGGCGGCTGGCGGTACATGGTTTTGCACTCTGCAGCTCACGTTACCGCAGTTTAACAAGCGTGTCTGAGAACTACGGTGGCCTTCAGGTAACGTAAAAACATGAAAGGCTCTCTCTAGAGCCAGTTTGTCTGTTCTGGGTTACTGTAGAAACATGGTGGACTCCGTGGTTCTTATTTTCAGGTGATTATACAGCTAAAGAAAACATAATTATAAAGGGTGTAAATCACAATACGATATTATATTGATTGATATTACAACGATACAATATTTGCTGATATCTGCCACGATATGATTTCGATTCAATTAAATTAAATTCAGGGGACAGAGATCAATATGAGACGATATCATATGCCCATTTAACACGATCGGTTACATTTATATCAACTCACAAAAAAACAACGAAAATAGGATTTGACAATTTTATTACTGAGCTCTTCCAGACATTTAAATGAAAAACAATATTCTTTTAAAACAATAAACATAGACCTCCTGTAGAACACTATAAAGTGCCACATTTCTTATGTTTAAGTGCACATTTTGTTTATCAGTTAAGAATTATAAAATAAGGGCATATTTGCATTGATATGTTGCATTGTTGATTATTAAATTGTTATATCAATCCAGATCGATGGATTGTTACACACCTAATAGTTATGAATGTCATATTCCATTTCTGCTAATAGATCCCCGAAATGTCACACACTGTCCCTTTTAACCAATAATCTGCTTACTGTTGCCTTCATATACTTTGTGCATTATTGACCAAATAGTCTGATACCATTCTTTTTGTGTGTTGTCACCTTTTTTCAATCTTTATCAGGCTAATGGAAACTTGATCCAAACTCCTGTGGTTCCACCCAGACCCACAGAAAAGGTACAGTACACCCAAATACTCTAATATATAACAATACTCATCAATGCAGTCAGAATTCAGTTCAACTTCCACACAGGAAATGTTTCTCATGTTTAAAGCTAAGCACAGAGCCGATAATTGAGTTGATTGAAAATGGAGATGATTTGCAACCTTTCTGGAGTCTGTGTGTCTTTAGTGTGAAAACAGTTTACAGTAAAGAATCACCCAGAGCTACACAAGGTTTCATGTTTCTTTCCTGTTCCAAATACCTTGTGTTATTGTTCCCTTATGGGCTTTTTGTTTCTTTGTGTGTATGTGTGCAGGAACTTAACATAGCAACCAGATATAGCCAACGCAGGAGGGTACAGGCTGAGGACGCACAGGTACACACGCACACAAGGAAATGTCATGTTCCCTCTTGGTTGTTTTTATAAATTTCTGAATCGTTGTCCTTCCTTTTCCTCATCAGAGCCAATCTGAAGATGCCAAAAATGAAGCAGAGATCAAAAAGGTATTACAGCCAGAGTTATTAACTGCAGCTCTGACCTAATTCATAAACAGTATATGAAATGTCTTCCTCTTTATTTGCTTGTACTTTTTCTGTAGATCGATCAGCCGGTCCTGACTGGATTGTTTCGACGGAGCCAAAAAGAGAAAACGCCTTCGTTCACTGTAAGAAATGCACCTGCAGCTCTTCTCTGCACTGTACACAGTGTACACACTGTACACCACACCTCATATCATCTTATGTTTATTTTTAAGATTATGGTATTGAACAGGTTTATTGCTTTACTGTAGTGTTTATTTTTTTGTGTTCTGTCCATCATGTAAGCAATAACGCACAGCAGGGTGTTACCATAAAAAAAACAAAAAAAAAACAAGGTTAGAGTCAGAGGAGAAAATGATCATGTTGCACTCTTGAATCCATATTTCCTTATACCTGAACATCTTGAAGAGATACAAGAGTTTGGATTTTTTTGAAGTGGGGTTGTATGTGGTACTTATCCATAGTCAGTGTATTACCTACAGTAGATGGCGATCGGCACTGCCCCAGTTTGGAGAAAAAAACAGGATTACTGGCATGGAAGCAAAGCAATATACTGCTGTGGACGGGGGCAGCAGCAAAATGTATTTCAGCCACATAAAAAGCCATTATCTATCCTCTCTTCAAAGCAACCAGACCATTGTAATTTTACCTTTCAGAACACAGGGGTTGCTGGTCTGCTGGGTGTAAGAAAATATTGAATATCGAGATATTATGTTTTGTGATACTGTATTGATTCTCAAAAACAATGTGTCAATTTTTAATTAATAGTTTACATGCAAGATTAACTCAGTCAATACTTTTTATGCATATGGTGGTGTGTTCTTTATAATATGACAGTTTTCCTAAAATTTGATTTAAATGGCACAATATACCACTTTACTTACAGTATCGGAATAAATTGCAATATATTGAATCGTAACCCCTGTATCATGATCCATATCGTATCGCCAGATTCTTGCCAATACACAGCCTTATTTGTTTGTATCATTGTGTAACTTTGGTGTTTTAAATGGTTAGTTCAGATTCACCAAAGTCACACAATAACACAAACAAACTAACCGATGGAGGCAGCGGTAGACCAGCAACTCCCGTGTTCTGCCAAGTAAAATTAATGTTTTTGTCAATGGAATCTTGTGGCTTTGAAGAGAGCATAGATAACTGCCTCAGTTCCCCGTCGGAAAGGGCTGTCTGACGGCAGGTAAAGCGGTGAAAATATTCAAAATATTGCGTACACTTAAACTGATGTTGATTTTTTTTAGGTGGGCCTTTCTTTGGCTAAAATATGTTTTGCTGCTGTCCCGTCCTCAGCAGTACATTGCTTTGCTCCCGTGCCTGTTGGCACTCCAGGGGGAAAATTATTCCTTTAAATTATACCATGAACACGCACCAAATACAAACGAGCCTCTGTTGAAAACATCACCCATTTAAAAAAAAAAAAAAAAAATGTAAGTTAACTTGTGACGAAGTATGAGAAAAAAAAATCTAGCCATCGTTATCTGGAGTGTAATACACCTTACACAGTGGAAAAGTATTTTAGGGGTCCCTGTACACAATTTCAAATTATACCTGCCATCCAGTCAAGAAGGAGAATTTGCCATGGTATAACTGATGGTCATAAATGAGCATATTCATTTACAAAAATGCAGTGCTACAACATCTATTTTGATACGTGCATCATCTTATAGATGTTTATACAAATGTGATTCACTTAAATATGTACTCTACAGTAAATCATACACTGACGGGAGGATCAACAACTGGGTCAAATCCTGAATCTCTATTGGCTTTTTTTTTTTTTTTTTTTACCTCTTTTTTACTTAAAGCAATTAAGTACATGTAAAAATGTAAATATAAAAATATCAGTAAAAATGAAATATAAATAAGAAATTAATATACATATAAAATATATAAAAATACAAATGTGTGTGTAAAGGTTAAAAACAGGTTCCTGGTAGCAAGCAGGTGGGTGTGTACATGCATGAAACACAAGTGTTTATTCAGACATACAGTAGGTTTGTATCGGCATGTATCAGCTGCCGTTCATGACTCAAGTCAATGTTGTCCAGTAAGTTGTTCAATGAAAAAGTCTCATAATTATCAAATAGAAGAAACAAACACACATTAAGCATAAACATGTATGATAGGATAAACATACTATACGTACAAACATACATTGTTTTAGAGCTGCACAGTAGTTATACAGTATGAAGAAGAATGTGTTTTTCACTGTTTACCTGATATTTCATTCCTCCTCAGAGTTACGTGGTCCACGGCAAAGAGGAAAACACTGACGA
>CAKAOH010001044.1:10639-72905 GCA_916701665.1 Sebastiscus tertius | reverse complement strand
CAAATAACTTAATTGAAATTTCTTAAAAAACTCCCTGAATCATGAAATTAGCTACCAGGTTACAAATGTAATATTAATTACATTACATACATTAATATAACTATTAAATAATGTTTATAATAAAGTCATTTTTGTTACTTGCTAATTATCACCTAATTACCATGAAATTTGCAGACCTATAAAATGAAACGTTACCTTTTTTTTTTACTTTGTCTGCAACGTTAATAAAGTTAATGTAAATAATAAAAGGCTGCAATGTTTATTCTCGTTATCAGCTGATCTGGCCATTCGAGTGATCGATTGTTTGGTCTATGAAATGTCCGACAAAAGTGAAAAGTGCAATCCAATGTGACGTTTTCAAGTAACTTCATAAATGGTTTAATAAAAACCCCACATACTGAGTGCTACCACATAAGAGAAAGAAAAGCAACAAATTGTTACATTTGAGAGGAGAGAAACATGTATGTATTTTTGTCGATTAATTTTCAGCCAATAAACGAATAATCAGCATAAAAATGTGATGGGGTAGCACGTCCCAGATTTCAAAATCAAGGTGGACAAAATACTAATAGACATACGGTTACGCGTTTCCGCACAGAGCCTTCTTCTACACGCTCTGAAGAAGGCTCCGTGCCGAAACGCGTAAGCATATGTCTATTAGTATTTTGTCCACCTTGATTTCGAAATCTAGGATGTGCTACCCTATCACATTTTTATGCTTATTGGACTTTGGATCTAGCACTCCACCGTGAATCCCATTGTTGAAGCGCAACCTCTTTTGCCAAAACATAAACGAATAATCAGCTAATTGTTGCAACACTAGATCAATAATGAATCCGAATTATGGTTTAACCATTTGTGCCGTAATGGAGTGAAATCTGTTAATATTAACAGGATAAATGCCACATATCAACTGTTAACCTTTAATACCTGACTGATATCAGAGGACATTTGCTGTTGTTCCCTTCGTGGAGGATCCTCTACAGGCCCATGTTGTGTTTCAAAGGAGCACCTCATTATTACATTTAATTGTCAATATATTTTCACAAGATGTCGTTATTGCAACCTATTGTGTAGCCCTGAGAATTACTTAAAGATACACTTGAGAGCTCAGAGCAGCGATGAAACCGCAGAACTGTTTCATCAAATCCCTCAAAGACATGAAAGGTTACCTAGAAACTCAGACGGGATTTCAGTCACCTCGGTTAGTTTAAATCTGCTTCTTATCGCAAATAACCACAGATCGCTCTGGATTTATTTTGGTGCTACAGCCAATTCAAAACCACTTTGCATGACAGTAAGCGTGATAAATGTGTGCTCACCTGATAATTGAATATCGCAACTGTGTGTAATTTACAGCAACTATGGTGAAATAAATGTTTAAGTAAATGAATGAATTAGAGGAGCATTAGAGCGTTACTGGGACTGAGTGGGGGCATATTTTATGGTTTAAGTTCACACAACTCCAGAGAGGGCAATGTAAACGATAATAAATGTGAGCCTGTGTTAAATAAAATGGTCTTCGTAGTCGCTTTTTTTCAGCCCACGTGAGCACCGATGGGGGAAATGAAACAACAGATATGACGGTGTGTTTTTTTGTCACCTGTTGGTTCATGTGACCAACTGCCATCTTTGTTATGATTTTCCCACTTTATGTTGTTAGTGCAGCACCGTGGGGCTCGTAATCAATAAGAAGAAATGTATGACATGTGAACAGCAATGTTGTGTAAGTGTAAATGTTACATAAAAGAGCCTGTCGGTGATGCGTGAGGTGGCCTTACCTTCCTCCTCACTCGAGCCCCGTTCCACAGCCGGGTAGAGGGGAGGTGCAGTGCTGACGCTGGCTGACACCGTTGTACTTTTGGTGAAAATGCCACTAATGAACTTGAGCATCTTTCTGTCACGGGGAGGAGCGCGCTGGATTGTTCCTGCCTGACCATCCTTCCCTTTCTTCAGGTCCTCGGGGAGGGAATGTAGGTCGCTGTTGTCCAGGGTACGACTTGTTCCTTTTCTTTGAGGCCTGGACGCGTCGGTGACAGGAGGTGCAGGCAAGGAAACGGAGACCGTCTTAAACCTCTCCCCCTGAGGGCTGTCCCTGCTCATTACGCCTGAAAATCCTCCGCTGACGGGAGCTCCGGGGCGGATGAGCGTGCCCCTGCCGTCGCTGTCAGCCCAGGACGCTCTGTAAGGCCCCAGAGTCGTCCCTGCCATTAAGGGGGACTGGTCCCCGAAACGGTTGTCCCTTCGATCCAAAGTCCTGGCAGAGTGATACAGGCTTGCGTTGGCCTCTCTGAGTTCCCTCCAGCATGCAGAGTTGCCTCCCGCGTGTGACCTCATCAGGACTTCAGGACGCTGGCTGACCTGCGGCGGGATGGAAAACGGGAGGCTGCAACGTGAGCGGCTGTTCAGGTCTGCTCCGTTTTCACCCTTTAGGTACAGCATGGGAGGCTCTCTGTAGAGCTCCGTCTTGGGGCGCATGGCGTCCGAGCGAGGCCCCTCTCTGCGCACGGCTCCCTCGGAGGTCGTCCCTCCGTACACTTTGACCATTTGCCGTATAGGTGGATGCACAAAAGAAGTGTCTTTGCTTTTACCAACTGACACAATGTCCTTTTGAGTTTCCCTCCTCTCAGGCTTCCCCCAGCTCTCAACGGGGCTGCCATACTTGGCACTCTGAACCTGTTCCACTTCCTCTCTCACCTGTGTGTTTTCTTTTTCCCCCACTTGTACAGGTCCTTCCTCCTTTTCAGGGGCATTGCTCACCACCACCTCCTCCTCCTCCTTCTTAGGGCTCCCTTCCCCCTCTGGAAGAGCCTCCCTCTGGCTCCCTGCTACATCCTCTGGCACAGCCTCAACCTTCACCAGAGTGAGGGAAATGAGGTAGGTGGTGCGTCTCTGTGGGTTGCCTGCCTTGCTCATCGGGACAGCAGACTTCAGCACAGTGGCACCTGCTCTCTGACCTAGCCAGACCTGCACACCTCAGTCATGACAACCGGGACAAGACTGGAGCAGAGGAGAAAAGAGAAAATCTTAAAATCCAAGATCAAACACAGATCGAACCTTGTGTAGCTGATTATGTCTGATATCAGGCCTCTGCTCTTGACAGGAATCCAAGTTTCCTTTTAAAAACCTTCAATAAAGACATGAAGAGTCAGTGGAAAAAAAAGAGGGAATGCTTCGAATTGCAAATTTCCTGAATATATTTAAAATGCTGACCCAGTGGTGAAACAAGTCTAGACTGTTTTTTAATGCCTCCATTAATCCTCTTCAATGCACACCGATACTACTAGTCTCTACCACTGATTCATTCATAATCCTCACCTCTCTTTGCTGTGCTTTGCTTCTTATAACTCATTTATTCTGTGCAAATCTGACATGCAGACACACGGATAGCTGCGAGGAGACGTTTCTTTTCACTGTGTTGATGTCTCAGCCTCAGATTTCAGCCTGGAAATTATGCAACAGCCAATACATTCGGTTGATCCATTTCTTGACTAGAGGGACTAACATGAATACTGGCTGAATAATGCCACCTTACTACAGTATGTGTCTTGGCTTTTGCTCGTATCATACCTTCATTTTTTTCTGAGGAATATCCATGGCACAGTTCCTTGTACATTTGATTTGATGAAGAATTTATCTCGCCATCAGATTACCATTCATATCGAACGGCACATCAAACAAGGCTGATCAAAAAAAAAAAAGAAAAAGAAGAAGAGCCCCAGCTGATGAGTCCAAGAAAGAAAAAAACAGGGTGCAAAAACATCAAAATGGAAATCATTCACTTGTCACGAAGCGTCTGGCAGCTGGAGCCTCCATTCGACAATGTCATGCATAAAATTACGTATGCACGGTGTGAGGGTCACTGGGAGATGCTGAAAAACATCTGTTGTTATCTCTCCAGATTTTTTTTTCTAAAGAGATGAAGAAGCCAGATTTACGCATCCCAAGCGATGCTTCCTTGTGCCTGTATCCCTCCTCTGGAGAGCAGCTCCTCTCGGTCACCGCATCCTCTCCTCCGAGTGCCTCATCCAATTAGCAAGTCAATAAAATGTGTCTGTGAGGCAGAGGAAGCCCACCAGCTCACCACAGCCCCTCCTCCCTTTTTTTTCCTCCTCTTCTTGCTGCCACAGAGCCTCGCAGCCCCCCCGCTAGCCCTCCGTTAGCCTGCCGCACAACCAGCTCCACACTGGATCCAGCTCCGGCAAACAGGCTGGGGATGAGAGGCTTGCAGTGAGGTGGTGCTGGTGCTGATGCTGGTGGTGGTGGTGGTGGTGGTGGTGGTCCTTGCCAACGTGCATCAGATTTTTATCTGTACGGAAGCAACAAAAGAGAGACAGGAGGGAGAGAGAAAAAACCCTCAACTCTGCTCCTGCCAGTGCATCTGCTCTGTCTCTCCCTCTCTCCTTTCCCAAAGCAATTTATGGGCAGCTCCTGCTCCTCTCTCTCCCTGCCTCGCTGTCTGTCCCCTCTGAGGGAGGAAGTGAGGATGCACAGGAGGAATCTGGATGTCTATGGATCATTGCAACAGGGAATAAAATGGAAAAAGATGTTAAAGAGGGTTAAAATGTTTAGGAAGCAGAACTGATTTTGGATGTAATTTAAAATTACAAGAAGAGGAAACTGGAGATGGTAATTTGGGTTTGCAGGTGATGATGCAGGACAGTAAAGAATAAAGAAGAGAGGGAGGGAATAATTAGTTTTTGGAGATAAAACATGCATAAAATATCTCTTCTTCACTAAACAATCTCTCTCCTCAGGGGGGCAGCCACTTCTCTTCCCTCTCTGCTCGTCTCCTCACCATTAACCCAACAATATCTAGAAAATGAATCAAAAGTCAAGTTGATGAGCATTTTTTGTCACTTTTACAATTAAACTTGAGTTCCATGATCCTTTATAAACTAATTTGATATTTGGATCAACAACTTTCAGTTCAAGTTTAAACCGCAAACCTTATAGGGAGGAAACTCAAAGCAAAAACAGAAGTTGTTGTAAAAATCGTCTTTGGAATAAAGACTATATGTGCACATGAATATTTTACATGACATATTTAGGTCAGAAACATTCAACAAATAACATTTTAAATTGGGTGAAAATAGTTTTTTCGCACTGTTGATTGTTCTTTGGTTTACATTTATATCAATTTATGGAATTGTGTTTCTTATTTTGATGAGACTAGTGCCAGCTGATTGTCGATTTTGGAGGAAGAGTTAACGTGCAAAACAGTTTGAGCTGGATTTTTACTTTAGTGAAGTGCTGCTGGGTGGATCATTTCATTGCGGACTAGTTTGAAATGTTGGGTTATCTGCAGACACACACGGAGAATATTGATATTATTTTCATATCTGTAAGTTAAATATGCAGCTGGTGCCAGTTAGCTTAGCATAAAAATGGGAAATAGCTAGCCTGCCTCTGTCAAAAGGTGGTAACAAGATCCACCTACTAGCACCTCTAAAGCTCACTAACACGTTATATCTCATATGTTTATATCTTCTCATTGTCTTGTCATTTGTACCTTTGGACAGACCGAAGCTTGCTGTTTCACCATGTTAACAGTCTCTTTGCTAAACTAAAAGGCTGCTGGTGGTAGCTTCATGTTTACACGACAAACACGACAGTGGTATTGATCTTCTCATCCAACTCTCAGCAAGAAAGCGAATAAGCTAACTTCCCCAAATGTTGAACTATTCCTTCATCTTACAAGTCTTAAAGGTCTCAAATTTGACTGTGAATGTTTGCCAATATAACTGGGCAATACATGTCTGCAGTTTGACCTGACATTATTTTATAATAATGGGGAATATTGCAGTTCTTGTAGTTAATTCATCCGACTGATCTTTGTTTTTTTTGTTTTTTTTACCACAGTGACAAATTCAAATACTTTAAAAGGGGAACTTTGATCATGTGACGTACGACTCAATATGTTCTGTGGCTATTTAGGGAGATTTTTGTTAAGCAGCAGTGTGTAGGATCTGGTGACATCTAGTGGTGAGGTTGCAGATTGCAACCAACTGGAGAAGTAGGAGAACTACGGTGGCCGACGCGAAAACATGAAAGCGCAAATGGCCCTATCTAGAGCCAGTGTTTGGTTTGTCCGTTTTGTGCTACTGTAGAAACATGGCAGCCAGCTCCGTGAAGAAAACCCGCTCCCTATGTAGATATAAACGGCTCATTGTAAGGTATCAAAAACACAATTCTTATGAAATTCTAAGAAAACATACTTATATTATTATATTATATTCCATTTCTGCCAATAGATCCCCCTGAATGTTACACACTGTGCCTTTAAGTTTGAGAAAATAACCTGTAATGATGTAATCAGGGCTTGAACTTGGAAATACACATTTACTTTACCTATGTATGTAGCTATTGAGTTGCATTGTGGGAATTGTAGTATCCACTGTTTTTGGAGCTTGACCTACAATATATTTGCGACTAAAATTCAGGATCTCTCAGCTTCTGCTGCATCAATTTTTAAGTCTTTTTGGAAGTGCAATGCTAAATCGTTTGGTCACCCCTATTTGAAACAAAAAAACAATTCACCCGAGAAAAAAGAAAAAAAGACAACACCTCCCACTGATTTAGACAGCCACAATCGTCGTTAACTGATTATTTGGTCAACATTAGAGGACAAACAGTATGGCTAACTTGTATTTTTGTTAGTATTTAATATAGTTCATCGTATTTTTCACGAAATATTTCAGTTTTTATAGAATCATATTTATTCATTTTATATAGACTGCCATCTGTATAATAATAATAATAATAATAATACACAAGTGAAGTTTGAATGTGATTAAAACTGTTTTTTATTCATATGTAGTTGCAGTGCTGGTTGATTTCAGATGGTTTTAGAAAACGGACAAAAAAATGTTAAACATGAAATGACGTCCAACCCTTCAGTCCTCCGATAAAAGAAACAATTTATGACAGTATGTAAGGGCAATACCAGTATTTTTTTCATGTGTGTCTTCTTTGTGCGTTTTTCTTTCATGATTTTCATAAAACTTATAGTCTTATTGGTCCTTTAGTACGATAAATATTAACACAAATACAATAAGATCACTAACAGCTGGCTGTTCTAACCCCGAGGTGTCACTTCTGTCAGACTTTGTTCAGCCTGTAACGAAAAAAGATGACATCGCCGCTTCCTTCTGTCGAAACACTGTAGAAAAGTAACACCATTTCTGAGGAGATGACAGACGTTTCTGTGCATCAGTCCCTGCAGTCGGGACTGACGCACAGATCAAACATCAAAAACACTGGTACTGTCCTAGAAGACACGACACGTTAACATCATTAATTGTGACGTTGGAAAGCATGCCAGTGATCCTTAAGTTCACTCCTCTTCTTTTTTTTTTTAATTCCATTTCTCAGGCTTTAATCCTTTTTGATGTAGGAGTAACAAGAAAATATCCCAAAGCATAACCCAGACATCTTGAAAGGCAATGCACTGAATGAAATTGAAATCCTTTATGGTTAGGCCAGGTCTAAACTTAGACACTGTTACCTCTCGCTTCACTGCATCGTTTCAAGTCAATGTCTCCTCGTCCTGGAAATATGGATGTTCTAGGGCGTTCAGGGCAGATATTCGTTTCAAGGGGTCGAAGGTCAGCATTTCCTGCGGAAGAAAGAACAGCAGAATATTAGAGCTGCTTCGGGTCACAAAGTGAACAGACATTTTGAGAAATACTCTTATCCACTCTCCGCTCCGAGAGTTAGACGAAGAGGTTGATGCCACTCAATTCATTCAATATGCTTTATCAGAGTGAATGCCGATATTGCCAAAGCGTCAAGGATAATACAATTAAATAGTGTAATGAGAAGGAAAACAATACAAATCATTAAGTAAACTAAAGTAAATAATCATTAGGGCTGTTAAAGTTAACGTGATAATAACGCTTTAACACAAAACGGCACTAATTGCTTTAACGCATTAACACAATTTGCAATATTTAGGTTGTAGCGGGCTCAGTTTTAAAGCTAGAGTGAAGATACTGGCATCATATGAACCTAAAAAACACAAGTGATCCATTGATACTAACCATGTCACACTAGCTTGACGTCAAAGAGGCTAAATAATACTACAAACACTCAATTTTAGAAAGGAAAAACTGGCAAGGCCATTTTCAAAGGGGTCCCTTGACCTCTGACATCAAGATATGTGAATGAAAATGGGTTCTATGGGTACCCACGAGTCTCCCCTTTACAGACATGCCCACTTTATGATAATCACATGCAGTTTGAGGCAAGTCATAGTCAAGTCAGCACACTGACACACTGACAGCTGTTCTATGCTGTAGCTGTACTATGTTATGATTTGAGTACATTTTTTATGCTAAATGCAGTACCTGTGAGGGTTTCTGGACAATATTTGTCATTGTTTTGTGTTGGTAATTGATTTCCAATAATAAATATATACATACATTTGCATAAAGCAAGCATATTTGCCCACTCCCATGTTAATGTGAGTATTAAATACTTGACAAATCTCCTTTTAAGGTACATTTTGAATTGATAAAAAATGGTCATCATAGGTTTACTGAAAATAGAAGTAATTAATGTTTGTTTGGGGTCAATAAAAAAAAAATGTACAACAATATATTAATACAAAATCGCAAGTATCAAAAAAAAACATGAAGTAGAGAAGTAAACCAGAAGGCAGAGTGTGAGCTGTGAGGAGATTAACTGTACTTGTTGTGTGTCGTTTGTCTTTGTGTGTCTATGTCTTAGCTTAGCATAAAGACTGGAAACAGAGGGAAACAGCTAGCCTAGCTCTGTTCAAAGACAAAAACAAAATCCGCCTACCAGAACCTCTAAAGCGGATTAATTAACACGTCATATCTCATCTCAATATCAAAGACAAAACACGCCGTTTACGTCGGGTTATGTGCCCCACTATCTTTAGGCCAAGACCAGTTGCCAGGCAACCAGCAGACAGTGCAGGAAGTTACTGGTCAAAAAAAAAAAAAAAAAAGGTTAGCCAATATAACTTTATTTGGTCATTAGGAGTTAGTTATTTTAATCTGGTTTCAGGTCTGGTTTACATCATAAAGAGACACAGAATAAAATATCCCGTATACTTTAATCTCTTCAATTCCTAGACTTTCAGAGGCTCAAACCTTGATCTCGCTGTATAAAATGACCTGTTGTGACCTCTAGGAGAATCACAGCCTCATGAAACTTTGCAGCGGATGATTCAGAGGATGGATGGCTTTTCTAGCTATATTGACAATAATTTCTGAGCAGTTTCCAGAACAGAAGTGATCGCCATCTAATCGCCTAAAATGAAGTTCTTGCAGAAATCTCAAAATCACAGCATGGCTTTTTCTATGTGTGTTCCTCAAGGTCTTGTTGTCTTAATGTGGTATTTTGGAGGGATTATTGATTATTTTTATTAATTCTTGAGTGGTAAATTGTTGAATTTATCACCAAATCTGTGTAGTAAATGGTATCAACCCCAAAATTGCTGCAACAACACAATAGGGTATGGGAATGGCCATCATATACTTCTCTCATAATGTTCTAACCCCTCACACAATTTATTTTAATTAATATATTTTGTATTTCTGACTTATGACTACAACAGCTTGACACAAAGTGCTGAGCTGCATTTCAAATTAATTTCAGGTTCTCAGCTTTCAGATGACGTACACCACTTCTATGTGACATCATCTGTTGACCTGCTATCTGCCCCTAAAGGCCCCCTGTACCCCCCTAAAAGAGACACAATGGGACTATGTGAAGAGGGGTGGAGTGGAAGAGGTTAAAATATATTGTTAAAAGACTGGTTCAATCCCAGAAAAGCAACATTAACTGTACATCTTTTTAGATCTGTTGGTAAACTTAAATACTAATCCATTATTGTCAGTTTTAGCAGTAAATAATAATACAGAAAGAATACTTTTCTTTAAACAGTCCTGCTCTCTCCTCTAGTTTAACCAGCTGGTTAAATAACACATTAGTCACAAGAATCTCACCAGTGAGGTTATTGTGGCTTGTGTTGAACATCAGCAGACTATGAGCAACTCTGACGTTACGTGATCTGTTATCTGCCCTGATCTCAACTCTGTACACGGCTGAAAATGAATCAATTACCAGGCAGGATGCACTGCCACTTTAATTAACGGTGAAGTCTTACCAGCAATAGTTGCGCCCCCAGCTCATTTATCTCTGGAACAAAGTCAGTGATTGGGCGAGGTAAGAGAGGGGGGAAGTGTTTTCTTGAGAGTGTGATATCAGTCGGCCACTGGTCCTCTGATGGCAAGCCAATAACTCTGAAATTACACAGAATTTTTTAATGCAATTGGTATAATATGAATCATCAAGTCATGTAAATGTGATGAAAACTAATTTGTCACTCACTCAAATATTTTCCCAAGTTGGTCCACTTCTGATTCTCCGCAGAACAAAGGTCTATCAGACAGAAAGATTGTACCAAAGTTAGTAGATTGAAGCAGATGTTATTTTATTAGTTCACATGTCTTTGCTACTCCTGTTTGTGCAGGAGGGCAAACAGGAACATGATGTCCTTTAGACCAGGGCAGGAATTTCATGGCCCCTCATGGCGTCTGTGCACCTTCAGTTTGGCCTTCTGCCCCTTAAAAGTGGCAAGTTTCAAGTAGGAGAAGAAACAGGCGCTGTATGTGAATATAGATACGAAATAATCATGAGTATGAATGTACTTTTTACAACTAAAACACAGCCACAAATCTTTGATCTATGTCGTTCATAGCTGGACTTTTAACGGTATTAACTTTGTATGTAGGCTACAGCACAACAAAGTAGGAAAAAACATCAATAAACACAATTAAAACAGACAAAAAATAAACATTTAACTATGTCTACTTAGCCTATTAGGCACAAATATCAAGGAAAAATTAGTCAACAAATTCAGGCAGGCAAAACGCTCAGCTTCTGAAAAGTGAATACCAATACATTTTTTTGTGTCATAAACAGCTTTTTTATTTCACTGATAGTTAAACTATGTGTTTAAAATCAAATCAACCTTAACTCTTACATCAAATTCATTATTTCTGTGGACTTAAAATCATTGTTTTACTTGCTGCTCTGGCCTTTGTGCCCTCAAAGAAATGGCAACCAAACTCTAAGTGGCCCCTAAAACGATGAAATTGCAGGCCTACTTTAGACACAGATTTAACATAACGTTGAATGATTCTACTGTTTGTAGAAGATTGCAACATCCCACCCAAATCACCTTCTTCATGATACTATGAAAGTATCATCACCATCATTATACTAAATGTTAATTATTTTGAGGCATGAATCTCGTTAACACAGTTGACCGCCGTCTTCATGCAATGTGTCATTTGTACCACTAGATGGAGCTACTGTGTGTGTGTCAGTGCACTCACTGGCTCTCAGCTGATCTGGGAGAGACATTGCAAACCAGACTGATGAGCATTAAAAAGCTTGACTCGCATTATGACTTATTATTATGCAGAAACTGTTTGTAGACACTCTCATGTTTGGATGTGTTGAAGCAGGTCTGTGAGCTGTCCGTGGGTTTTTGTATCAGCAAGCATGATGCTGATGACTTCAAGGTGTACAGTACAACTACAGTATGTGTCATTTTAAAAGTATTGTAGATTTAGTTGGAAGAGGGACATAGCTGAAATAAAATATGTGCATGTGCTGTGACATAATGAGTGTAGCAAAGACCGGCTGTTTCCCACCAGTTCACCTCCCGACAGTCTGAGGCTCCAGACCAGATTTCCCCGGAGCCACAGATAACCTCGTAATGTGATCATTGCACAGATACAATCTGAACCGTCCCCAAACTCATCACGGCTGCTCTGAGTCTGACGCACAAATGTGTGATGTGTCTGGGAGTTAAACTCTGGACACTCACATCACCAACCAATGAGTGTCGCCACTACAGTTAATGGGCCTCATGCGAGAACATTTTCGTATTTTTGTCTTAACTTTCTCTAACTGTTTTTTACTCCATGTGCTCATACGAGTGTGCCGAGTCGGCTCGCTGCATTATCCCTTAAATACAATCCATTAGTGAAAAACTTAGTTTTGGTTTACAGCAGACTAATTGCAAGTCAAGTCAACGAAAGTCAGCGCCCTGTTGCTCACGCTTGTACTCGCTCTACATAGACATGAACGAGCATCGCTCAAAACAGTGAGGCGACACACGTCAGCTAAAACCACAATATCACTCTATATTTCAGCTGCTTGGCAGTAATGTTAGCTGACCAGACCAAGGTCTCTCCATGAATCACTGCTGATCCTAGTGTTGGCTTTTCCTGCCTCAGCTTCCCGACCGCGGCCGGAGGTAACAGTGGAGACACCGACGTTTTGGTCGGAGACGATAACGTTTCCCGCTGCGGAGCCCCGTCATTTCACAAGACACAGGAAACCTCTGTTGGTCTGGAGGAGCTGCAGCAGTTATTTCTGCACAAACGTCCACTGTACATTCACTAGATATTCTCAGAGCTAAACTAACTCTTCTGTAGTGTGCAGTGTGCACGCATGCACGTGAGAGTGGAGCATGAGTGAAGGTAAGCAGGCAGGCAGAGGAGCAGAGACTCCGGCCCTGGAGACCAAAGCTACGGTCTCCCCCGCGTCCTCCGACTGCGGCCAACACTGTTTTGCAAGACGGGCTTCACTAGATATAACTTTGGTGCTTCCGTGTAGTTTGTGTTGGAGTCTGAGTCTGAACAGCGTAGCCGCACGCGAGCGCGCATGGGACACCGACCCGGATTGATTTATACGTGTAAGAAGATATCTGTTCGTAGTGTTTTTTGCACGAGGCCCGTTGAGTCTAAAGGTAGAACATACCTCCCTCTGCCAAGATGATGAGTATAATATTGTGTATTGTTTGATGTTGTGTTTTGTCTCATAATATAGTGTTAGTATGTTTGGGGATATAAAATTGAAAAGCTGGGAAATATCCTTGTATGTGTGCAGACCTTGCTCCTGAAAGTTACTTTACAGCTAATATGCATTAGCATTTATAGGAAACATAGCCCAGGGTATGTTTATTTAAATAAAACAAATATTGAGGAAACATTTGTATTTAACATATGTGCAAACTGTTCAGTGTCAAAGTATTTCATTCGCTGACTTGAAACAAGACGGGACTTGTGATGTGTCAATATTTAACCAAAGTCTTTCTCACAATCATGTCCTAACCTAGTAACCTAAACCTTACAACAAAGAAGAAACTGTTCTTTGTTCTTTGCACGCCCTTCCCTCCCTATTTATGATTCATGTGCAGTATAAAAAGATGCCGGTGAACATTACCCAAGCAGCCGTTTCCTTCAAAACCTGTTTGGCAGAGTGAATTAGTAGTATGTAAATGTATTTTGTAGGAGAATTGGAGAGTTTCAAACATTGAGCTAGCCTGAAGAGTCATACGAGAAACTAGCTAACTCACTTTGTGAACACAAACCTCCACCTTGTGAAGTTACCTTCAGGATATGTAATCAAATCTCTGCTACTTTGTAACTTAATCAGATCACCACCAAACCGCACGGTTCCTTTGCTCGAGGCCTCTCTTCTCACCAAATCACATCAAAATCTGTTCATGTTACCTTGTTGTGAGACACATTTTCAAACTGGATTCAAACACTGGAACAGGCATATTGATCATCACAGACAAATATACATATAGTGCGACATTATTCTGCTGACTCACTTGCGTCTGAACATCTCAGCAAAGATGCAGCCGGTGCTCCAGATGTCCACAGGTGTGGCGTAACTGGTCTGCAGCAGAACCTCGGGGGGTCGGTACCACAGCGTCACCACCTGGGAGACACAAACATGAGGAGTCCATCAACTGGACTTTTTATGCATGTTTTAGCTTGTTAACAAACAAAATACCATTTTCTAAAGCTTACCATACATTTTTAGACTTAGATGGTTAGCATGCAAACAGGCTACACTCATTTTCCAAAGCTTACCATACATTTTAGAGTTCCTACCTTCAGGTGACAAATTTATCAAATTAATTTTACTACAGTGTGGATATCTAGTGACAAGCGGTGCTAGCTAATGTTAACATGCTAATAGCCTACACCCATTTTCCAAAGCCTACCATACATTTTAGAGCTCCTACCTTCCAGGTGGCCAGTTATTTTTTAAATAAGTTTTACTACAGTATGGATATCTAGTGATAAGCTGTTCTTAGCATGCTAACCATGTGGCTGTGGCTCAGAGGGTAGAGGAGGTTGTCATCCAATCGAAAGGTCGGTGGTTTGATCCCCAGCTGCTCTTGAGCAAGACTCTTAACCCCAAATTACTCCCGAAGGCTGAGCCATCGGTGTGTGAATAAGTATTTAGATTAGATCCTGATGGGCAAAGTTGGCACCTTAGCAGCCTCTGAATGCTGACATGTAGTGTAGAGAGCTCTGAGTGGTTGGAAGACTAGAAAATCACTATATAAATGCAAGTCCATTTAACATGCTAAATGGGCTAAACCCAGACAGTAAGCCTGCTAAATATTAGCATGTTAGCATTGTCATTGTGAGCAAGTTAGCATGTAGTACCTGACAGAGCCCCTATAGCATGGCTGTAGACTCATATTCTTGTTGAAAAGGGAGCTCAAACCAAGATTTGACAGTAAGCTACTGACAAAAACCCACAATAAATGTATACTATTTTGTGAGGAAATTTAACTCAGAAGACAAATAATAAACTAGTATGGAGTTTGCCTAAAGGGTAATGTGAAGTTGGTAGTGTCTTGTATGCACAAGGTTAATGTCTGGCAGCAGACAGTCACCCGTTAGTCCCTGAATGCACCGTCAATGAGGGATTTAAGTGCAATTTGGACAAAAAAGATCTTCCTTTCCGTGGCTGAAGGTTGACTTCTATTTTGAACTGAAATAAATGGAAACAGCAGCTACATGAATGTTTAAAATCTAAAAAATAAAGATGGTATTCTTTGGAAAATGCTGTATACACACAACACAAAAAACTATTGGTGTGTTCCAGGTGAGTTCTTACCACGGGAGTGAGGGCCATGTGGCAGCTGTAGATCCTGGCCAGTCCGAAGTCAGCCAGCTTCACCTGCCCCTGGCTGGTCACCAGGATATTCTCTGGTTTCAGGTCTCGGTGCATCACGCGGTTCGAGTGAAGGAATGCAAGACCGCACAGCAGCTGCCTCATCAGGTCCTGCACAAACACACAGGGATATTTCAACTGGAGCTAAATATTTCAACAGAGGTTGCTTTAAAGCAGAGTTAAAAAAAACCTTAAATAATTAAAAACACTCCATCCATTTGACAGATTATGCAGTTTAGTTTAGATATTGTTCTCACTTTAACGCGGCCGGGGGATAATCCTGCAGCTGGGGCTCTCTCCAGGTATGTCTTGAGGTCTTGGTCCACATGTTCAAACACCAGAGTGACTTTAGTCTCCTGGTCCGACCTCTGGGTGGCACACACATCCATGAGCCTGCATAATAACAACAGTGACTTCTGTAAGAGGGGTTCACGGTGAATTGTAGACAACACACTTTGATAGCGGTCTTACCTGACCACGTTGGGGTGGTCGAACTGCTCCAGCCTTTTTAACAGAGCCACCTCTCTGACTGTGGAGATCGGGAGGCCATTTTGATCTGTCTGGACGCGCACGCTCTTCAGAGCCACAAACTGCCCGCTCTCTGTATCTCTGGCCTTAAAAACCGTCCCGTAAGCGCCTCCTCCGATCTCTGCCACTGGCTCATACTGGATGCTGGTGCCGTGGGCCATGACAGACTGAAAGACAGACAAAGAATGATGCACAGATTAGATGCAAAAGCTATTAATGACAATAATGAGATGATGAAAAGTAATCATGTAGCTATACACTGCTTTATTAAAAAAATAAATACTTATTCTTAGCAGCATAGCATTATCACTTGTGACTTTTTAACTTCTATGAAGCTTAACAAGCATAACTGGAAAAAATCAATTCAGTGTGTGAACAACTCTCCCAACAAAGTAGGAAGCAGAGATTTTTAAACATCACAGTAATGTGCAGCCCGGAGCTGTTCTACTGAAAATACTGGAAATGAACATGAGACTAACTGGAAATCCTCATCCGTGCTTTATACGGCTCAACGACGTGGTTGATGTGCCGAGGAGCCGACTAGACCACTCTCGTTCTGTGCTGCTGAATGTGCCACATTTCCCAACACAACCAGAGATAATTAAACTATAGTTACCTCCGTATAAACGCTACAGCAGTTTATCTCACAGTAGATACATTTCTTCTGTCTTACGGTATGTATCATCATATTGCCCAACTCTGTCAACTATATTCATCAAAGCCTAATAAATTGGGTTTCAATACTCTCTCAGCTAAGTTATTATCATCATCCACCCTGTTCTCATTCCCAATACATCACATACGGACGCTTGGTCAGGACCCCTTGGCGTCACTTTTTAACACACTGGGTACCCCTTGGCGTCACTTAGGTTTAGGCAACAAAACTAGCCTGCTTGGTTAGGTTTAGGAAAAGATCGTGGTTTGGGTTCAAATAAGTAGGTTTGTTACGTATGTAAGTAAGTACTTTACGTACATGACATTAGTACGTAAGTAACTTTAAATAAGTCAACGTTCTTCTGAGTTTTGGTCTCACACGGGACACGAACAGTCAGTAGGTGCAGGTTCTGTGTTTGTTTGACCCGTCCGTCCACCCTGACCTCCTGACGACGCGGACGGAGTGAATGGACGGCTGGAGCAGTTGTTTTAAGCATCTAATATTGCCGCAGATAGGTTTACATTGGAGTTAGATGAAAGCCCGGTGTGTCTCATACAGACACAGATGGGCGCGGCAATGCGTCGGTATTTGACAACTTGGGAAAAAGGCCAGGCTGCATCATCGGGGAGGTGAACATGCAACACATTCAGGCTGCTATCAACACTACTAACTGCAAATTAAAATGTAGGCAGACATCTTTAAACCTGCATTAACTGATTTTTTTTTGCCACTTTGGCAACAGAACAAGATAAACACAACATTGACATATTATCACCTGTAACAAAGTTCTTACAGTGAATATGTTAGCAAACAGCTGCCTATTTATACATGCAGCAGACTGAAAGTGACATTAGCATTCATTTGGAGTCTGTTTCTGTCTGGCGGATGCAAATAAATAACATATTCACTCTCTTTTTAGCTCTGTTTTGATCTCCAACGACTTCTGAGGAAAATATCTGGCTCTTTAGCTGCTAAATGTTCCACTATAGTCACCATAATGACTAAAAAGATGCTAAAACTCTCTGTAGAGCTGAGGGTCGCTGCATTGTTGGGTACTGATTCACATTACGCATAGTTATTTGATCTGTTGCTAATTTAAAAACTAATGATTGATGCAGCTTTACATAATATTAGAGGCGATGAGGCCTTCACTCACACTTTACACCTTTTCAGTTAAAATCAGGGGTCGCTAATATGCAACCCTTCTCATATTTCAACCATTCTGGCAGAAGGAGTCAACTACGCTTAGAGCTAAATGCACAGCATTTTTATAGCTCATTGTGCTGGCCTCTATTAGACTGACGCCTCATAAGAGCTCTCCAGGTACTCTGGGTGCAAAGTGCTGAAATGTGTGACATATTTTTAAACATATCCAATTCATCAAGGCTCTTCTACATTTGCCAAATGTTTTATAAGCTGCGAAGACAAAGTACCTGACCTCCTAATAGAAGTCAAATGACTCACTGAATGGGAACGCCATTTTAAAAGCAAATACACTTGATGCGGGACATTTTGGCCGCCACTCTGCCAACACAGGAAGCACCTTCAACCACTCAACCCCAAAACAGCTTTTCTGTCCCGTCCCTTCTAACTTTCCTCTTCACTAACTCCATCCGTCATCACGCAAACCACAGACAGCATCATCCCACTGCTTCCTTCCCTTTGTTCAAGCCTCCATCTACAGTGTGCCCTCCCACCTACTCAACGTCAACACCTGTCACCTTCATACCCGCCATATATGTCCTATTCACTGGTGGTGGATCAGTTCAGCTCCTCTGCTTCCTCATATCCCTCCCTGCTGCCTTCAGAACAGTTCATGGCATTAGGATGTGTGGTCCAAAATATCAATGCTCATTATTCTAAGGACAGAGCATAACCATCACCATCACCATCACCATCATCATCATCATCATCATCATCTTCACATCCCCGTCCCTCCTTTCAATTGAGAGATGGTTGGCTCAAAAAACATTGTGTCTGCTTTCAGTTGTATAACAGGGCTGCACAAGTAATCAAAATTATAGCAAAATCGCAATATGGCCCAGTGCAATTTTCAAATTGCAGGATGCGCAAAATTAAATTACATATTGTGGTGCTGCAGAGATGTTCTGGCCTCACATCATATTCTACAGACTTAAGAAAACATCTTTGTTTGGTACAGATCCCCAAAAACATCACACCATAATCATTTTTAATATGTTTTCCAATGGAAATGAGAATAATGATGTAAAAATGATCCTCTCTAACATCGAAAGTCACATCGCAATATGAGTCAAAATAATCGCAATTAGATATTTTTTTTAAGGTATGGTCATTTTTTTTTGTTAAATGATGGACATCTGTCTCAGTGACTGATGTGTTGGTGTGGAAGGAAAAATAACTAAAGTCCTGTTTTCCACTCATGCTCAACCTGATCTCAAGTTTTAACAAAAACAGGACTTTTATTACCTGCCATCTACCGTTACCTACCAGTTTTCATAATTTAATACACATAGATATCGTGATCCCTAGGTGTTGCCTGTCCACAGTTTTTATGTGATTTTGTGAATGTTAGAGCATCTTAAATATTTATGTTCATGTAAATATCTTTGACCAACATTGTAACTTTCAGCCAACTCATACTGCACTCAGAAAAATGTGACTAGAGCTGAAACGTTTAGTCTATTCATCAATTAGTCTACTAATCGATCAGTCGAAAATGTTGATATTCAATAAATCCTTTCAGTCGCTTTTGTAACAAAAATGCCAACCATTTGCTGGTTCTAGCTTCTTATATGTTTGGCTTTGACACTATTTTTTCATATATGGTAGTAAACTGAATATATTTGGGTTTTGAACTGTTGGTTTAATCTTAATATCTTCATATGATTCATAACAATATGAATAAAATACTCAACTGTCAAGAGCAAACGTTTCAGTGACTCCTGCTGTGTCAGACTGTGTTTAACTATGAGCACAGTGGATTTGTTAGAGCGGACAAAGTGTGAAATAGATGAAGTACGGCTGGAGCTAAAATGGTTTCAGCAGGGGAGAGCGAGAAAAGTACAGCAACAAAAGAGCAGAAACACAATCCACCGAAAGCCAAACAATTCAACAAGGAATTAATTCTCCTCTGTTGTATACCAGTCTCTTCATTTTCCAAAGCCGGCTTTCCAAAATCTAACACTCTGAATGGCCGTAAAAAAATGTAGTTGACAGCATGAAATGCATGATTGGACTGTAACTTTGTAAACACGATGGCTTCTCACAAGCCCGGAGAATAAAACAGATAAATGCAGAGTCGCTGCTGAATGTAGCTATACTGTACATACTAGAGGCCTTTTGGGCACATTTTGAAGATTTAAATTAATTGATTAATCACATTTTGAGCCTTTCAGATCTGCATGCAACTATTTTACTAACCATTGACAACCCAACATTTACATATATAGGGTTAATTATATCTCAAGGTATTCGGTGAGGTGGTATTATATTGCAACTAAAATACTTAGTTGGCACAGAGATGTTATAGTGTTTGAATATTCAGATGTGCTGCCAAACCACAATAGCTGAAGTGGTCAATATAAACTGTTGTTAATAAGAGGAAGAGATGTTGCACTATGCATGTTGATCACACCACATGTCTTCCTCTTACGCAAAGAAAGTTGAGTCAGACTGTCTGGAGACAAGAATCGGCCTGCATTCCTGTGCTTCTGCAAGAAATGCAAATTCAACATTATTCATAGTTAGTCAGAACTGAACTGAGAAATATAAATAAAGTAATTGACTTAATTCAGCAAAACATAAAAATACCACAAATATGACCCAAGAAACATTTTAATGCAGTATCATTGCGTGTTTTATTTTCAGACTTTCCCCATTATGACGCTTCTATAAAAACCTCTGATTTAGTGTAATTCATAAAGATTTGTAGCGGATTCTAAAATGTAATATATCTTCTGAAGTTGAGTTAAGTTTACTCTTCACAATGACCTTTATTTGTTTTCTACAGATAAGAGAAACCCAGTGAACTATCACTGACCTATTGACGTTAATAATAAAAATATTATATTTAGAGAAAGATACGATTGTACGTCTGTCCAATAAGCTTTTCTTACAACTGCAGAGTTCATGAACTTTAAATTATTCAAATGAAAAAAAATAACTCTTACTATTCTTGTCTGTTTTTAATTACCTTTTAATATATCGACACGCCAAACAAAACAATATCTCTATATTAGTTTGTATATTAGTCAGTTAGTTATTAGTAGGCTACACTAATAATTTGGATTTTACTGGCTTTAGTTTTCATATTATAAATACATAAACATAAATATATATATATATTTATGGTTTTAAATTATTTTCATAATATATTATTTATGTATAACCAATTGTGTCAGCTATTAATGGTGACACATGGACCACACAGTCTGCCTTATATAAACAATTAAAACCAGAAATAAATTGTTATCTAGTGGTTAAACAAAATATGTTGTGCACACAACCACCAGAACGTTTTTAGAAAAGGATCAACAACTAATAATGTATTTAATCAATCATTTGTTGCCATAAAAGGCTTCCCTAATGCTTTATATATTGTTTTATAATACAAATACACTTTGGTAACCTTCCCAGAACTTTTTGGTAAGATATTACCATCATAAATGCATTTATGATATTTTTATATTTCATACAATGATATTTTAGTAGAATGACACCACAGTTAGATTCTTTAAGAAAGCCCCTACGACATATTAAACTAATTAAACTGATTTTGCAACTTTCCACAGTAGGCAGGCTGTGAGAGGCAGCAGAGCCACAAAGACGGAGAAAATACTTGAGGAGGAAGAGAGAGGTGGTGAAAGAGGTCCGTACTGTCAAATGTCAAACTGCAGAACATTACTGTAGTTCCTTTATTCCTATATAGGGCTCTTTTCTTCTTTTCTGTGCAGAGGTGGAAGAAGTACTCACATCTTTTACTTAAGTAAATGTAAGAATACCGCAATGTAGAAATACTCTGCAACTAAAAGCCCTGTATTCAAATCTTAACTTAAGTAAAATACAAAAGTATTGCCATCAAAATATATTTAAAGTACCAAAAGTAAAAGTACTCGTTATGCAGAATGGTTCATTTCAGAATAATATATGTTATATTATTGGATATAATTATTGATGCATTAATGTGTAAGCATCACTTTAATGTTGAAGCTGGTAAACGTTAAGCTAATTTGAACAACTTGATTTTAAAGTTTTATCGCAATCTGTAATATTACACCCTAATTTATTTGTGGACTATATTTTTTGTTATTAATCTGAATCTACAAAGTAACTAGCAGATAAAGTTATCAAAAAAATGTAGTGGAGTAAAATGTAAAATATTTACTTCTGAAATGTAGCGGAGTAGAAGTATAGAGTAGCAGAAAATGTAGTACATGAAGATAGGAACTCTTATATTTGATTAATTATGATATAGATATTTACAGAGCCGGACATATTACAGTTAAAAAATAAAATTGTGAGTGCTCACTGGATGATAACTAGATGACTACTAGATAAAGCAATTTCATTTCAACTCTTTTCTTGGATGGTAGTGGCCTTGCTAATCTTTGAATAGTGGTAAAATCATTTTACTGGTGGGAGGAAATCGTGTACAAACTTTTTTTTAATGTTAATATGAGAATCATTTAAGTCATGGGGGGAAGATGCCCCTTTATAAGATTTTACAATTAGTTTAATAATAATAATAATAATAATAATAACAAAGTTGTAGTCTGCCATGATTTAATTACCTTATAAATGTGTTTACTTGAGCGTACTTCTTGTGTACGTATCATATTGATATGCAAATGATGCATATTTTAAAGGTCCCATATTGTGCTCATTTTCAGGTTCATACTTGTATTTTGTGTTTCTACTAGAACATGTTTACCTGATTTGATACAAAAAAAACACTTTATTTTCCTTGTACTGTCTGCCTGATTATACCTGTATTCACCATCTGTCTGAAACGCTCCGTTTTAGTTCATTTCAACGGAATTGCGTTGCTATGCAACAGTTTGGTTCCATGTTTACTTCCTGTCAGCTGATGTCATTCACATCCACTGCAACAGGAAACAAACTGGGACACATTTAGAATGTTTATCTTTAAAACCGTGTAATAATCTATATATTGTATATTTGTGACATCACAAATCACAAAACGGCTTGTTTCAAACGCACAATTTCTGAATACGGGCTGTGTGTATTTCTCCATTTATTGATTGTTTTGATAGTTTAACAGTATTAATATAGCACTTAAACCTGCTTTATAATATAAAAGACATGAAAATCTCCCTTTGTTTTTTACAATATGGGACCTTTAAAGGAAAATAGACACTGTTCTTCAAGGAGGCGTCTTCCTCCAGTCTAACCTATATAACAGCATCACTGTTCTAAACTACCTCTAACTATCTTAACTCCTACAATAATTTGATTTAAAACAATTTCACTGGATTACAGAGTTAGCCTGTTAAAAGCCCATCATTGTCCCATAATGAATGACTAAGGCTCTTGTGTGGTCAAACCTCCTCTTTGGTCCTACAGGAAGTGGTCAGCCTTGTCACCCTAAAAACATCTGCTCGTTTCCTCCTTGGTGACAGAGCTGCTCACAACACCAGAGCAAATAGAGAGGACAGATTTTAGAATAACGCCTTAAAGTTTCACTGCACACTGAGACCCATAACAGCAGCTATCGATCACTGGAGAAGAGAGAGCCTGTCATTATTGATTATCAGATCTAGTTTGTCTCCAACGTTTCATTCATAGGTGACTTATTATTGTTTTATTATTATTGTTGTTATAGCATATCTTCATATATTATGTTGCTGTTTATTTCAGGGACTATAAGAATATAGGCCTACATATATATATCAGACACGCCTATTATTTCACCACATAAAAATGTTTTCTTAGTTTAATTTAGTTTATTTATTTGCACAAGTAACAAAATACAAACAGCATAAAGGATTTAAATAAAATAAAATAAATAAACATAATCACATAATCCATGCTGCAGAATACGTATTATTATTGTTGTTAAATGCATATCTTCATATATTATGTTGCTGTTTATTTCAGGGACTATAAGAATATAGGCACGCCTATTATTTCAGCACATAAAAATGTTTTCTTAATTTAATTTAGTTTATTTATTGGCACAAGTAGTAAAAAATACAAAAAGCAAAAAGGGTTCAAATAAAATAAAATGAACATATAAAATTTAAGAAGAAAGATGGAATATATTAGCACAACAAATAGAAGAAAATAGAAAAAAAATGACTAGGGCTCTGTGGAAATACAGAGGACAGATTTTAGAATAACATCTGGAAGTTTCACTGCACACTGAGGCCTATAACAGCAGCTATCGATCACAGGAGAGGATAGCCTGTCAGTATTGATTATCGGCTCTAGTTTGTCTCCCACGTCTGATTCATAGGCGGACGCTGAAGGCCAGGGGGCGGAGGCAGAAACAGGACAGACAGAGAGACAGACGGAAAGCCCCCTGTTTGTCTGTCCCCGACACGTGGTGCTCCTCCATAGCGCTCCTTTGTTAATTAAACTGCTATAAAACAAAGTGAAGCAACAAACACGGACTGTTTTTCCTCCAGTCCTTCACTTACATGTTAACTGACGTGGCGGAGGAAGACAGTAAAAAAGTGCAGACTGCAGAGGCAGATCACCGCCTTTTAGAACTCACTAACTTCCACATCTGTACCTTATTACATAAACTGTGACACATGAATAAACGACAGCTCGGAGACTTCACCTACCTCGTCTGTGTGTGATTTCTGCAGCAGCAGGTGAGCTTTACTGTAAGCTTTATGAGGAGGACATGCTGTCTAATGTGCCACGTATATATATATTTATATATATGTATATAAGTCCTCCAGAGGAAGAAGAAGAAGAAGAAGCGGCGGGTCCAGCAGGCAGGCGGAGGGTTACAGCTCCAGCAGCAGCAGAGTCTGATGTGTTCAAACCAATCAACAGGTTGTGATTCAGGCCTCCTCTCTCTTCTCTTCTCTCTCTGTGTTTTCAGTCCCAGCAGCCTCAACTCTTTTTTGGGTTGTCGCTTCCTGTTGCTTCTGGCAACTCCTGGAGGAGGCGGAGCTAACAAAAAAATTACAAAAAAAAAAAAGCTCTGCTGTGCCTTATAATAAAGTTAGAATAATCACATAATCCATGCTGCAGAATACTTATTATTGTCATTTAAAGGTATTATTGTACATAGTATGTACAATAATACATCATATTATTGTACATAATATTATGTATAATAATACATAATATTATATTATTAGGTAATAATATAATATTACCTAATAATAACATTATTCTTATTGTTGTTAAATGCATACCTTCATATGTTATGTTTGCTGTTTATTTCAGGGACTAAGAATATAAGCCTACATATATCAGACACGCCTATTATTTCACCACATAAAAATGTTTTCTTAGTTAAATTTAGTTTATTTACACAAGTAACAAACAACAAAAAGCATAAAGGGTTCAAATAAAAATAAACATAATCACATAATCCATGCTGCAGAATACTTATTATTGTTGTTGAATGCATATCTTCATATATTATGTTGTTGTTTATTTCACGGACTAAGAATATAGGCCTACATATATCAGACAAGCCTATTATTTCACCACATAAAAATGTTTTCTTAGTTTAATTTAGTTTATTTATTTGCACAAGTAACAAAATACAAAAAATCATAAAAGGGTTAAAATAAAATGAAATAAACATATAAAATTTAAGAAGAAAGATGGAATATATTAGCACAACAAATAGAAGAAAATAGAAAAAAATAACCTAATAATAAAATAAATTATAAATTATTTATCATTAATAATAGATAATAAAAAATAATATAATAAAAATATAATAGATTATATGTGCAATCTTTGAAAGGCGTGGCATACAACTGCTAGGGAAAAAAGGCCACAATAAATAAAATTTGAGGGTTATCTATCTCCTCCTAAAAAATACAAAAAAATCATAAAAGGGTTAAAATAAAATAAAATAAATATAAAATAAAACAATAACATATAAAATTTAAGATGAAAGAAAAAAACAGTATGGAATATATTAGCACAACATATAGAAAAAAATATAACCTTATAATAAATAAATTATAAATTATTATTATTATAAGAATATTATATGTTTTTATGTTTATGTATGTAAATTAATTCCCATACTTCATTATAAATTCAAATATCATCCACTTTTATATATAAATCTTTGCAGAAATATTACAGTTTGTGTTAACAGTAAACATTGTAATTCATTTTATTTTCATGTTTTATATTCAATGTAATTTCTTTATTATTATGTTTTAATCACAGTGATAATCAACTGGTAAGAAATATTTTTTCCACAGAAAATTGAATGATTTAATTTGAGATTTGTTTCAGGCAAATTGATATAATAGCATAATAGTAATAGGCAGCAGCAGTATTGAGACTTTAGAGAGATGCAGTTGTTTCCCAGATGCCTCTAATTTGACCAGTTCTCAGTTTTGTAACCACAAATGTCAACTAATGTTGGTGTTATGAGGTGAAAATGTTTCTGCAGATCGACTGGCATTTCTGCTTTTTATTCTTTTCATAGAGCAAAACAGATTCTACACTTTGAAAGTGATATGACTATAGATATTATAAATGTATGGTAATTACTGTGTGTCTAGCATGTTTGTTTACATCCTCTTGAGGGATTTCATTGCATCAGATATAAGAATGCCTCTGGCTCTGTATAATATTTACCACAACCCACTGATGGCCTTGGACCCTCCATTATCATACAGATGAGGACACACCATCAGTATACGTGATAACTATCATTGGCCCATTTCCAATCTCCATTGTCTTTCCTGCAGCACTGCTGGCTTCACACATGATTATCAGTCATAGTCTGTAACTGATATCTCTCCTTACTACACTGCGTATCTCTGATCCCAGCTGTACATTGCCAACTGTGTACTTCAAATAGGGCATGCTGTACTTACAGTATAAGCATTTGTAACCTCCAGGCTGCACTATTTCAATGTGATTCTTTATATTACTAAGAGATGTTAACACAGGGATGGATGTTTCTGCATGAGACACTGAACAGTATTAATCCCTCAAGATCTCCATTTGCTTGAACACCTCTTTGTTTATTTCATTTCTATTTCTTTTATCACCTCCCTTTGTCATCTTGTTTTCACATTTTAATCTGTTGACACACTGAAAAGTGCTATATATATTTATTATCATAGTCTCACTGTGCCAATAAACCAGATCAATATCCACTTAACATTTTTGGATTTCTGGAGAAAATAGTCAAATTGAACATTAAATGTTCACTCAAACTGTTAATTAGATCATTTAGGATATAACACAAAGCTCCTAATGATTCTGAAAGTTCTCAAGCACTTGAGTTTAGAAGAAAAATGGGGCAGCTAAATTAGAAATGATTTACTGAAGTTGTAAATGTGTGCTAATAAAATGTCAGATAATTCACCTCTTCAGCACACCGCAGCTTCTTATCACTCCTTCACAACACTGACTGTAATACCTTTAAATAACATAGTTTCTGCCCCCTGGCTGTAGATTTACATTCAAGGAAGACACGAACAGGTATTCAATGCAGATTTTTTATTTTTCAATACTATATTTATTTATTTTTTTGTTCATTTTGAAACAACAGAACAAACATTCATAAACGTCCCCAATAACAACATTCTCGGTACAAAGGAACTTAACAAACATAATATTAATATAAAATAAACCATTATAGATACAGGAAAACACATAAAATACATATACAAAAAATTACAAATAAAATAAATAGAATATACACAAGTAAATAAATAAATAAATAAAAAGAATAGAATGAAATAAAATTTAAAAAAAAAAATATATGTATATATTATACACATACAATATATATATATACTATATATATACTGTATATATATATATACATACAAAAATATATATATATACACATACAATATATATATATGCTATATACACACAAAAAAAAAAATATACGCTATATACACATACAAATACATATATATATATATATATATAAAATCAATTAATATAATCAGTGTACAACTCAGTCATTATCCTATTCTCTCTCCCTAATATTCAATGCAGATTCATTTAGAAACAGCTGATGATTTTCTGGAGGTATAATGTTTATTTCATAATGCGTAGCCTATAATAAGTTTTAACCTTTTCATTAAAAAAAAAGCAGAATTCAGAAAAAGCTTCTCTTTGTGATGGTGGAGCAGACGTTCATTGTTTATCTAATAATAGTCAGCAGACAGTCTCCTCTGTGACAATGATCTGACAGATGTGGTGGTGTGAATGGTGGATCTATTGTGTATAGCCTCTCTGTCAGACAGTCTTTGTTCTGGTTATTATAGTCTTATGACACCATGCAAGAGATGGTGACACACACACACACACACAGTTTCTTAATAATTGTTTTTCTTTTCTCTATCAGTCGATGGATATCAGCACGTGGCCTCTACGTCACATGAACATCAGCACCTCGGACAGCAGCCTCCTCTCAGTGTGGAGCTGCCTGCTGAGGATGGAGCTCATCCTCTCAGCTGCAGCATGGAGGTGTTTTAATGCAAATCTGCGGTATGTACAGTAACTGCACAGATGAAGTTTTTGCAAGAAAAAAACGACTGAAAATCAAGTTTTAACATGCTGGAGATCCTGGACACGTCGCATTTCTATTGTCCCACTGAAAGGCCTTTGATTTATTCAGGTGAAGATTTGATGATTTGTTTTTAACAACCCGGAAGGGACGTTTTTGCAGTCTCTGCTGTCGACTCATTTTTTGCAGGAATCCATATCTGACTCTCTCTCTCTCTCTTCTCTTTGTGGCGCAGAGATGGATGGAAAAAAACTGTGAGTGCAAGTTGTCGTGCAATGGATTTTTTTTTTTATTATTGTTAATTTTTCATATCTAACATGCAACGCTGCTGGATTGTAACTTAATTGTCGGATAAGGTGATCAAAGAAGAGGAGGAAGAAGAAGAGTGATGATGATGATGATGATGGATGCCTACTGCGAGACAACAAAGGATGCACGCGTGTCACCTCGTGTAGTTTCATGTCCCCTGTAGGTAAATGGGAGAAACTCAGATATAAATCGGCTTTGACTTAATAGGATTTAATATCAACCCCCCACATCCTCTGACACACTCTCTGCTTTTCCCTTCTGGAGAAGAAGAACCAACATTTTAATCCTTTTGTTGATTTAAAAGAGGAACACTTGGATGCTGATAAAAAACAAAATGATAATGTAATTATGGGAGGATGATGATGTTGGACCCTTCTGACTCTGATTTCTCTCAGCCTCCATTGGCTCCATCCAGGAGAAATAGTGCTTCCCTATTGGCTGGATTGCAGTGCACATGCTATAACAACAGGATATGCAAAGAGCTATGGGCTGATCTAATAGCCTATCATGGTTCAGGCATGCTTTTTTGACCGAGATCTGTGTTTTATTCAATAGGAATGTGGACTACCTGATCAAATGGTTTGGATGCCATAATAATAATAATAATAATAGTATATAAAATGATGATGATGGTACTTTATATTGGAGCTGCCACAGTCAAGCTGAAGGCTGTTTTGTCTCTCAGAGCGGTTTTGTCTGTGTAGTATAAAGCTGCTGAAGAATGTTCAAGTATCGCATCCGGATGTTTTTCAATGAACTCAAAGTGTTGGTACTGATGCGCTCCGGATCAAGCAGGAGGACCGAGTCGGGCACGGACCCGGACACGCAGACCCGGATGAGAGGGCTCGCTATAGGAGGCTGTGGCTGGCCGCCTTTGGGCTGCTCCCACCGGGACGATGAGGAGGAATACTACGGCTCTGACTCCCGGCCACGCAGCCTGGCTCTGGAGGAGACAGACGAAGACAAAACCGAGGGAGGAGGAGGAGGAGGAGCTAGCGGAGGCCTGGACGCATCATCCCTCCCGAGTCTCTCAGAGAGCGGGATGCGATCACCGCAGTGTCGGATCTGCTTCCAGGGTCCGGAGAAGGTAGCTATAAATAATAAAAGGTATATCACTGTGGGTTCTTTAACAAGGGGGTCAGCTGGTCAGTGTTTAGGACCCTGGAGGCTCCAGAAACCTCCAGGAACCTGGAGGATCCTGGAGGCTCCAGAAAAACCTCCAGGAACCTGGAGGATCCTGGAGGCTCCACAAACCTCCAGGAACCTGTAGGATCCTGGAGGCTCCAGAAACCATCAGGAACCTGTAGGATCCTGGAGGCTCCACAAACCTCCAAGAACCTGTAGGACCCTGGAGGCTCCAGAAAAACCTCCAGGATTCTACAGGTTCCTGGAGGCTCCAGAAACCTCCTGGAACCTGTAGGATCCTGGAGGCTCCAGAAAAACCTCCAGGAACCCATAGGATCCTGGAGGCTCCACAAACCTCCAAGAACCTGTAGGACCCTGGAGGCTCCAGAAACCTTCAGGAACCTGTAGGATCCTGGAGGCTCCAGAAAAACCTCCAGGAACCTGTAGGATCCTGCACTTCAGCAGCACAGGTGTGCTTGGGGGCCTCAAACCACGTGGTGCCTCACCTGAGGAAGTCTTTAGCAGGTCAAGAGAGGTCATGTTCACTGTTCCTTCACTGACTGCTGTTTGAGCTCAATAATCCATAGAAATGCCTGCTTGTAAATACTAAATGTGAACGTGAAAAGTTTCAGGAAACTTAACCCAGTACAGGCAACGCTCAAATGTCAATATTTGTTAAGAAGTTTACTCATTCTAGAAATATTTTTACTAAATATTTGTGAATGGAACTTCGCGTTCCTTCACAAGATTTCACAATGGCGGCGGCGTCACAAATGTTCTCATTTTACAGCTAAACCGTGCACTACAAGATGATTCTGAAAACATTTGAGGCGAGTGATTGACAGCCGGCTCTCATAGACAGCAGATGGACAGCAGACCTCAGATCAGCTCTTACTGCTTGTCCTCGTCCGGTCTGTGAAATCTTGCAGCTGCAGTTAGGAGCACCGGAGGCACATGATTTTTTTCAGGTTACCTGTTTCATGTACTGCTGTCACGATATAGCGAACGTTTTCTAAAAATAACTTTTTTTAATCATATTTGCTCCAATCTCGCCTACTTCAGGTTTAATGTTCAAAAAACGCTGGTAACACTTCATTTTTTATAGGTCGGCAAATTTCATGGTAATTAGGTGATAAAAATTAGCAAATAACCTTTTTGAAACTTCTTTGGAATTAACTGCCATAAGGAGATTTATTGCAGAAAGATGGCGACGGCCAAAATGCCAAACTCAAGGCTTCCAAATGGCAGTCCACAAACCAATGGGAGATGTTACGGTGGCTACATCCACTTCTTATGTACAGTCTATATGAATTTGACAAAGCTCCTCCAGAGCCACAGAGGACATTATACAACACAGACTGAGTAGTGGTCCTCATAACAAGTAAACTGGTATTTGTTTGGGTTGCCCCTTTAAGAAGAAATTAAGTTGTGCAAACAAATTCAGTTTAAAAATCTCATTATACATCAATACCAGACTGCTTCAAATACCTGGAAGTGTGCATCAAGTCTGCTAAACCCAGAATGACTCAGACTAAAACAGGAATTAATCCATCAACAGTGATCTGAAAATAGCAGTGGGCAGACGAAGGGCATCATTTATGCTGGAAAGAAGCAGGAGCAGCTTTATATTTACTGTGTGAACCAGTGAAGTCCTCACAGTAATAGATTCAGCATCTGATGCACAAAATTAGGCCATTTAAAAAAAAAGCAGTGAAGAAAGGTTTCCGAGAATGATTCCTCGACATAAAAGACATTCATACTGATTATTATTCTGAGGGATTTGAGCGAGGGAGGCAGTACGAGTTCAATAACTTGCTGAAGGACTCTTCAGTAGGAAACCATTAATACAGATCTCAAACCTTTGATCATTCCTTTCGGCTACAGGAAGGTCACACAAAGTGCAGCTCAAGAGGAGAACAGAGTGAATGGATGCACAGAAAGTTAAAATGATTTTTTAAAAGCTTGTCATTCTCGTCGGAGACGTGACGGTCTGAGCAATATAGCGGATGAAATCAACCTTGAAGAGACCGACTTTGCTAGAGGTCTCAGAAAGTTTTTGTTTCCCCTCCAGATAGCCAACTAATTAAAGACGTAGCACATCACCCGCAGTCAGACAGAAAATAAAGTGAGATGTGCGAGAGTGTTGTCAGTCCGAGGGCCTTGGGGAGTCTCGTACTGACAACAAAAACCTGCACCAGATGTCCCGTGATGTCTTTTGAGGCTACGGTAAAGTGACATGAGAGAACAAACTGTATCCAGATGAAGGCGTTAAAGCAGCAGATATAGTGAAATGTAGTAGACTCTCACTTTATTACATTTTGATTCATGTTTCAAATGTCTGGTTAAATGACATCTCGAATGATGCTTGAAACGTCTTCGTAATAATGAGGTACACTCCCTTTTATACCCCATTGTCATAATTAAATCAACTGGCTCCAGTTATTTCTGCTAGTGTGTCAAGTTGGGAGCTGATCACTGCTCCAAACATCTCATCCTAATGTTCCTCTGGACCAGGTGTGTCAATCTCACTTTCACTAAAAGCCACACTGGGAAATGAGAATCACACCAAGGGGCCAGGCATATTTGACATGCTTTTATTAAATCGAAAAAATGTAAATAAAATGTCTTTGATTATATTGTTGCATATCCCATATAGCCTTTTAACATACAATTTAGCCCACATAAAGCCCCTAAAAAATAAATAAATAAAAAGTTGCTTAGCATTTAGTCAGGCAAAATAATGCATTCTGCAGTTAGACACATGTGATCTGGATGGAGATGAATGAAGCTGATGAATTCATGCTACTGTTAGAGAGACGTTGGAGAGTTGGCTATAATGTACACAACTGATGGAGACAGTTCAACACTAGGAGGTTACCTGTACAGGCACAGAATACACACAGCATACGTATATGATTGGCAGAGAAATTGAAAGAGTCACAAGTTCTTTTGTTCATTATGTTCCATATTACGGCACCAAGCAGAACACAATTGTATCAGAGCGTTGCTTTTAGAGTTAAATTCATCCCATAATCGATTATATCATTATACCCTATAAAGCGGACCGACGTCTCACAACCTCAGAACATTGTGGTTAAAAAGTGCAGCTCTGGTTTGTTCCAATGAACACAAAAGAAGAACCATAAAACTAGGTGTCAATTTGCAATAAAAGTGAGCATTATGCGTAACAAGGTAGCTGTGGGAGCTTTGACCACTCAGACACAATGAACCAGGAAAACTCAGAGAGGAAAATCATTCCTGGACCTGTGGATCGTAGATGTGAGATGAGTTAGAATCATCACACTTTGACTGTAGCAAAACCAGACCCAAGATGTTTCAGTAGGGTGACCACATTTTCAGAACCCAAAACCAGAACCCTTAAATGTACCGTACATTCATGCACGTGCAACATTTATGATCTTAATGCATGCACCATAGGCGCTTTCATCAGGATGGGGGGCAGTTATTTCAGCGCTTAGCACACCCATCGAGCGCACCTTTCAACACCATAGACATGATGTTTTGTCCCCCAAAATCCACCGACAATGTAGCTTACTCTTGCAGTGTGTACAGAACGAAGCTGTTCTGTCAGAAAGAGCTGCGAGCGTCATAGCAACAGCCTTGACAACAAAACATTGATTGATTTCAGAAAAATCAGTGTTAAATTCAGATGCATTGTTTATGTTTTTTATATTGGTTAATGAGTGGGACAGAACATGAAAATGTCGATGTAAGCGCTGAAAACAAATATAATATTATCGTTATTATTTTGATTGTGGTGAAAACCGGGACAGTTTGGTAGTGACTGTTGAAAACCAGGACATTTTACAGATATTTGTCAGGACTGGGGACATCCAGCTTGAAACCGGGACAATCCCGGACAAACCGGGACGTCTGGTCACCGTGTGTTACAGTCACTGAAGACCTGTAAACACCAACATATAGATTTATCAGATCTAGGAAGAACAGAAAGCTGATCAAATATACAAAAACCTGAAAGTCACAGGAGTGTTATCCTGAGAGGATTCATGGCAGTTACTGTTACTGTTATCGAAGCTTTAATACCGGTACTCCTAAAGTGATTAAGGGTTACAAGAAAGCTACGTAATGTATTTAATTATGCTATTGTGATCATTATTAATTAATATTTGGTGTCACTTTAAAACCCTCTTGTACTCTGACAAATATAACAAACAACATTGGAGACAGGATTGCACATTGACTTTCAATAAATCAGACAAATAGCCTAATATCTTATTCCACTACGCCCAAAAAAAACAAAGAAAATACAAGCTACAATGCGATGTTATTGTGCACCATAAAAAGTCCCATTTTTCTAATGTCTTACCTTTCTAAGATTATTATTCCCCTTGCATACATACAGTGTATAGTATCACATTGATTATATCTGTTGCTGCTTGCTCCAGGCTGTTATCTATCTTTTTTTAATCCCTTTGCCAGCTTCATGACAGGAACAACAAACAACACCTTCACTAGATAAAATGTGACAGTAACATCGTCAGGGCCGGGGAGGCAAGTTGTTCTATTCATGATAAAGATCTTTATCTTTATTTGTTACTGTCATCTTCACCAAATCCAATCTTGTAACAGGCAGATTCAATAACAGCTCCACCATCCAGAGTGTGTCCCATGCAGCTGCTTGTTGTGTCCTGCAGGGAGAGCTGTTGAGCCCTTGTCGCTGCGCCGGCTCTGTGCGCTGTACTCACCAGTCCTGCCTTATACGCTGGATCAGTGAGAGAGGCTCCTGGAGCTGTGAGATCTGCTACTTCAAGTACCAGGTCCTGGCCATCAGCACCAAAAACCCACTTCAGGTACAGTCGCTCTCTCCGTCTGTCTTCACCTTTAATGTGGAAACACTTCTTACTGGGGTATAAACATTTAAAGGAGGAGATATATGAATAAAGTCCCTTACATTAGACTGCCAGGCTATAGAGCAGAAAGCCTTGTGCAAACTTTACGTTACCAGATTTGAGTGAGAGATTGGCAGAAAATCATATAATCACATTAGTGGTCATTGATCATACAGTGAATGCAATCGCAATAATACTACAGACAGAGGTGGACGAAGTCCTCAGATCTTTTACTTCAGTAAAAGTAGTAATACTACAGTGTAGAAATACTCTGTTACAAATAAAAGTCCTGCATTCAGAATCTTACTTAAGTAAAAGTACAACAATAGTACAACAAGTACAATTTCACCAAGGGATCAATAAAGTTAACCTCCCTTACCAAAAATAAGTTTATTCAAGTGTGCTATTAGTATAGTTCTTTTAAACTTAAAATAAGAGAGTATACTTTCGGTTTACTTTTTATGTACTTATCAGAGATGTACTTAACAAAAGTATACATAAGTATACTTGGCTTATACTGACAAGTATACAGAATAGTCTAAGTATACTTGGTTCATACCGACTAGTATACAGAAAAGTCTAAGTATGCTTGGTTTATACCGACAAGTATACAGAAAAGTCTTAGTATACTTGGTTTATACTGACATGTATACAGAAAAGTCTAAGTACACTTGGCTTATAGGCCTACTTGTACTTAATCTTTTGATCGAGATATACTTAAGAAAAGTATAATTAAGTATGCTTGCTTATAGGCCTACAGAAAGGTATACTTGGCTTGTAGTTGTGCTTACTTTTTGAAGCCTTTTAAAGTTGTCTAATCCATGATAACATATTTGTTGATTATATTTTGTATTATTAATTAAAATCTTCAAAGTAACTTAAGTTATTAAATAAATGTAGTAGAATAAAAAGTACAATATTTGCCTCTGATTTGTAGTGGAGTAGAAGTATAAAGTAGCAGGAAAGTAATCAAGTACAGTACTTGATTACTCCTTCTGTCCATCACTGATCACGGACTGATTTGGACTGATTTTGGTCAACATGCACTGATTCCTAACAGGAAGCACGCTGCTGTTGGCAGATAAAGAGCGAGTATCTAAAATTTCACAGAGCTATTTATACAGTTTTTATTTTACGGACAAATGGAGAAGCAGATAGTGATGAGGACTTATAGGAAGATGCCAAGAACAAATTAATGAGACGCTGCACATTTCAAAGAGTTGGCACATGATTGATGATGGCAGAGTGTGTGTGGCACACAGACAGCAGACGAACAGACCGTAGCAACAAATGTCGTGAATGCTGAGCTATTATCAGATGGAAATGCTTGTTCCCTCAGTGGCTTGTCTTGCTAGCTAATCCCTGCATCTCTGAATGAATTATAATCTTTTTGGAGAGTGTGATACGGTATTAGTGAGATGGTTTAATTCATTCAGGGAGCCTGAGTAGCAGAGGCTCAGTGAGGCTGTGATTGTATGACACAGCACTGTAGTTACATCTGAAGGTGTCGGCTTTCACATTGGGTGAATTGGGGAAATCAAGCACTTGTCTCACTGACCTCATACGCAATCTTAACATAGAGTGTCAAAGAAACTGAGACAAACCCTGCACTATTACAGTAAACTAATTTTGAAATCTATATCTACGGTTCAGGGTTTCAGTCCATTTCTGTGTGTCTCCCAGTGGCAGGCCATCTCTCTGACTGTGATCGAGAAGGTGCAGATCGCAGCCATCATCCTGGGCTCGTTGTTCCTCATCGCCAGCATCTCCTGGTTGGTGTGGTCATCTCTCAGCCCTTCAGCCAAATGGCAGCGGCAGGACCTCCTCTTCCAGATATGCTACGGCATGTACGGCTTCATGGACATCGTTTGTATAGGTAAGACACAGATACCGAGGCTGCCGTGTTGGTGTGACTATTAATACCCATTTTAACAAGTCATTTTAACAGATATGGTGGTAACGCTTTATTTTACACTGCCATAATTGTTTTAATAATTTCCCAGAAATAACTATGTATCTTGATACTATTTATCAGAAATATGGAGATGATGTTAGATGATATAGTTATGGTGTACTTACCTGAATTAATTCCAATGAATTGCTATCTAGAGAGTATTTTCGTCAGTGCACAACAGGTCAGCTGAGCATGAAAAAAATGAGCAGTTTGCCTACAGGCACGCATACAATTAAACCTTTCCAACAATAAATGAATAATAAATGAATATTTACTTGGGTTTAAACAGAGCAGCTCCTTCAAGGCTATAATTAGTGCCACATTACATAGTTACTTAGGAAACCGTTAGAGAATGAGAGACCCGTAAATAAAGTGTTGCCAATTTGGCTTTCACTGAACACTTTACTCACCTTATTAACAAGACTGAGAGAGCCTGCAGCCATGCTAGTGGCTCTGTGGCCTCAGCATGCTGACATGCTCATAATGTTCACATGTATACCATGTTCATCATATTAGTTTAGCATTTTAGCATCCTAATATTTGCTACAGTGATTAGCACTAAATACAAAGTACAGCCGAGGCCTGCTGATGGGAATGTCGTATAGTTTTGCAGGTATTTGGTTAGAGACCAAAGTAGGGCTGCCCACTCTTAGTTGATTAGTCCAGTGATTCACAAACCTTTTTCATGTCAAGGACCCTAAACTCACACAAATTAGACCACGGACCCCCATTTCATCAGATTCTGTCCAAGGATCCCCCATCTGATAGGATCTTTGCTTTTAGATGTGTTATAACAGAAAGTGTATGTAACCTGTAACATGTGACCAAAATACATTCTGTCATTGTGTTACTTATGGATGAAATTATAGTGAAAATAAATGATTCCCCTTTCTGCTGGGGACCCCCTGGAACCTCCTCTAGGACCCTTGGGGGTCCCTGGACCCCACTTTGAAAACCACGTGAGTCGATTAATTAGTCGTTTTGGTCTTAGTCGACTAAGATTTCTTTAGATTAGTAATTTTTTATGCTTTTTCATGACTTATTTTCAAGAAACGTATGAGCACACTCTGGTAAACACAAGATTCAAAGTGGTGCTTTTGTGTGATTCTTTGGAGTAGTCGACAAAATCATAAGAGTGTTAGTCGACAAAGAATTTCTTAGGAAATCCCTAGACCAAAGTATCTGAGAAAGATAAATGATGGTGATACATGAAAAGTCAGCAGATCACCAAAGTTATGACACACAATTCAGGAGGGGGAACCAAATTTCACCACAATCCACCAAACAGACATTTCATTGTGAAAAAACAAATTTTAACCTCATGCCGGAGGAAAAGTCAGGAGATCGCCACAATTAGTAGGCTCCATCCTGGGCATAATGAATACCTTTATCAAAATTTCTATTTAACAGTTGTCAACGTTTTACTAAAAAGCCCAAAATGTCCCCGTGGTGGTGCTATAGAAGCACCACCACTCATCCTCCTGCATCCATCCAATAGTTGTTGAGATGTTGTTATCACTGTCTCATAGTCATAGTTTACACTAGGGATGTTGCGATATACCGGTATTGATGATCACCGGATATTTAAAAATCAAATATTGATATCATGTTAATAATACACATATGCTAATATTGTGTAAATAATCCCATTTTGTACAGTCGTGGTTACAGACTCTCCCTACACTCGTATTTTGAGTGTAATTCATTTGACAAAAATGAGACAAAATGCACAATATACAAAGTTAAAGATGAATTTGACGGATAGCATTTTGTTTCTGCAGATATCGCAATAATATAGTTATTGTAATATTGTTATTGTGAATTATTTTGGCCACGACGACCGTGTAGTGGAAATCTGATATTGTGACAGCCCTAGTTTACAATTCTTTTGTGATTGTGCATATTTGTTTATTCTAAGTGCACAGACACAAATTAAATAATCCATTTGTGTTTATTGAGTGTATTTGTTGCATTCTGTCTCTGCGTCTATTTTTTTTTCTTGTGAAGGGATTTTCATCGACATGTGTTTCTCACCAAACATCAGTCCAAACAAGTCCAGTATATTAATCGTTTTATTTTTGAGAACGTTTAGTTCTTATTCACGCTGTACCTGTTTGTACTTCTCATTGAACAAACAACTGTTTGTCTATATGTAACCCTGCTTCCTGCCCCCCACCACCACCCTTTGCCCTTAATGCCCAGGCCTTATAATCCATGAAGGATCGTCTGTTTACCGGATCTTTAAGCGCTGGCAGGCGGTGAACCAGCAGTGGAAAGTGCTGAATTATGAGAAAGCGAAGGACTTAGGTGACCCCATCAGTTCCAGCAGTAAAGGTCGCGGCGAGAGGAACTCGGACAGCGGACGAAGGGCGAGTCGACATGTCAGGACTATCCTCAACCACCACTGTGGCTACACCATTTTGCACATCCTCAGCCAGTTAAGACCCAACAGCCTGCGCAGAGCCAACCACGAGGTGGTCATGAGGGTGACCACCGTATGAGGCTCAGTTATACAGACAACAAAAGTGTTCCGATGTTAAAGGAGGAGATCAAAGTGCTGATTTGGATTTCATTAAAAAACAAAAATCCTAATCTGTCACGTAACCACTGCCGTTAAGTTGCAGTCTCACAGAGCCTCCCTGAGCTCAAAGTGGACGACGAGAAATATTTATGAGATTTAGGCGATGGGAGAGCGTTGCGGTCTTATCTGAGTCTGCAAAAACAAGGCAAATAAGAAAAGAATTATTCATTTTGAAAAAGAAAAAGCTTTGATTCTTAAAGCATTTTTACCACCATGTTACAAAATGTCAATGAAATGTTTTTTTGTTTTGCTTTCTAAAGAAAAAATAAAATGAATGTCATACAGTTTGATTTGGATTTTACTCTATAATAGAGAGTTTGATGGTGAAAACGATTGTGAGTAATGGCTCCCCCATAATTTATTCAATGTATTCCTGAGAGTCTGCATCGATGGATCAGATATTAAAAAGCCCAATAAAACTTTGAGACGAGACACAAATGTTTAAAATATACCCTTGAAGTACAGTTCATGTTTTGTAATAAAGACTTTGTTGATCTCAAAGGAAAACTGTGTTTTGTTTTGTCTCATTTTTAGGCAAAAAGATGGATTTTAATGTTACTTAAAAACAGATTTGACATTATTGATATATGCAGATTGGATTTTTCCTGTTGGGATTACACACATCTCAGATTCTTGTGGGCAAAATCAAATAACACTCACCCTAGGAAATCCATTCACATCTTGTTAGTCTCACAAATGTATCTCATAATGAAGGATAGAGAGAGAGGCAAAGAGCTCAGTTAGTCTTCTGAGCATCTATGGACCTAAATAAGTCTCTCATGAAGCCTTATGACAGCAGGAGGGAGCTATAAAATGTGTCGCTACCTTGACAGAGTGAACTGAGAAGGATATTAGAGTGGAGTCAGAGGACTCCCAGAGGGAACTGCAGCATTTTCATTTAATAGACAACACAGTGAATATCATTAAAGTCAAAAGTAGCTACACATGAGCCACTCAGTCAGGAAGTATTAAAGTAGCAGTGTGTAGAAATGGAGCAAATACGATTAAAAAAAAGTTATTGTTAATATAATTTTATTTTTAAAATGTTTACAGCTAAACAGTACACTACAAGATATTTCTGAAAACATTTGAGGTGAGAAATAGGCATTAATGTAACACAATATTGATTCATATTTGATCAGCGCTGCCTAGTTTGATCGGAGTTCACAAGTGATTGACAGCTGCCTCCGTTGAATGAACAGCCAATAGGAACGCTCTCTCTCTCTGAAATGACCTGTGATTGGTCAGAGTCTCCCGTCAGGGCTAGATTTTTGCAATGCTCAAATATTTTGCCACTCTAGACACATTTTTATTTATTTTTTTCCTAAAATGTCTCTTGATAGTAAAGTTTTCTGACCGACCCCTGACCTAGCTAGTAGACATCTACAGGATAGACAGATAGAGAGCTTTGCTCCGGAGTGTAAAATTTAACAAACCTGGCAACCATGAAAAGAGACGCTTTGTGATGACGTCAAAACGCCGCGACTCACAACCGTTGGTAAACTAACAGAAACCAGCGTGACTGTCTGTGAATCCACTGAGTTTATTTAATAATTAGGGGAATAACGTGTTTATATTGATCCAAGATGAGTTCGTCGATGCCTCAGAAGCGTTACTACCGACAGAGAGCTCACTCTAACCCGATGGCTTACCACACCTTCGACTAGTGAGTGATTCACTTCATCACATGTGTTCATGTTGTGTTTGTGATGTTCAGCACCTGCAGCAGACTGAGCCGCATGAGCTCCCTACTCTACTGGGGGTTTATCTATATAGTGAAGTTAACAAGAAAGGACAAGTAGCTGCTTATTTAACTCTGGTGGGATGAAGCCATACAGAGAGTTTACATAGATAGAGATAGTTAGAGGGATAGATGGAGAGATAGATAGATAGATAGTTAAAGGGATAGATGGAGAGATAGATAGATAGATAGTTAGAGGGATAGATAGATGGATAGAGAGAGAGATAGAGAGATAGATAGATATATAGTTAGAGGGATAGATAGATGGATAGAGAGAGAGATAGATAGATAGATAGTTAGAGGGATAGATAGATGGATAGAGAGAGAGATAGATAGATAGATAGTTAGAGGGATAGATAGATGGATAGAGAGAGAGAGAGAGAGATAGTTAGAGGGATAGATGGAGAGATAGAAAGATAAATAGAGAGATAGATAGTTAAATGGATAGATAGATAGAGAGATAGATATAGAAATAGAAAGAGAGATAGAGAGATAGATATAGAAATAGAAAGAGAGATAGAGAGATAGATATAGAAAGAGAGATAGAGAGAGATAGATAGATACTGTAGATAGAGAGATAGATAGAGCGATAGAAAGATAGATGATAGAGAGAGAAATAGATAGATGGATAGATAGATAGATGGATGGATGGATAGTAACTTTATTGATCCCAAGGGAAATTCAAGTTTCCAGCATCACAGTTCTTTAGTGCAAAACATAGTGCAAAAGTAATCTGTACCATCTCTTCTATCTCTTCTTTCTCTTCTATCTCTTCTTTCTCTTCTATCTCTTCTGTCCCTGTTACTCTGGATAATCCACAGAACACACTGTCAAGTGTTTCCATGTTTATTCTCTAGCAAATAGTTGAATTGAAAACCTCCTCTTTCCTCCTCAGTCCGGTGTGTCCTGAGGAGATGGACTGGTCCCAGCTGTATGCAGACATCTTACCTGGCAACCCCTCTGAGAAAAAAGAGACCCCCCGGGTTGAGTTTGCAGACATTGGCTGTGGATATGGGGGGCTTTTAGGTATTTACATCTCTGATCTGACCACCTACAGTTTTCTCAGGTCATAGTTTTGCTCTGTATTGACCTCATGTCCTCTTCTCTCGTGTCTCTGTGTGTCTCAGTGGAGTTATCGCCACTTTTCCCAGAGAAGCTCATGCTGGGCCTGGAGATCCGAGTGAAAGTGTCTGACTATGTCCAGGATCGTATCCGATCCCTGCGTGCCTCAGAAACAGGAAAATACCAGAACATCGCCTGCATTCGCAGCAATGCGATGAAGTACCTTCCCAACTTCTTCACTAAAGGACAGGTAGGCTTGGACGATTAGATGCTGGGATGTTTATTCACTAATGAGCTGTCTCTCCAGGAAGTTTTGGTCCTGACAGGTTGCAGTTTTGTTCTCCTGAAAACAGCCAGTCACGGCTTTTTTCTACATAAAATGATCCCATTCAGAAGCATTATTTCCAGCCCGGCTGTGTATGAATACAGTTTCAATTATGGAATTAAATAAGAATGATATAGATATTAGTTTACCGTATCCTTCTGTTTGCATTGGTTTTAGATAGGGCTGAACCATTTTGAGAAAATGTGATTATTTTGACTGATATTGCAATTGCAATATGATTTGTGATATTAGAGGGAATGATAATTTTTACATCATTATTATTTTTAATTATTATTTACATTAATTATTTTCCTTTTGCAGTAAGACATATTGCAATTTAGATAAAAATGTTGATTAATTGTGCAGCCCTAGAATTAGAGCTCCTCAAGTATGAGAGTTTATTTTACAAATGTGTTACTGTACGTTTTTATTAGAATAATTTTTCCGACTGACAAACATTCCTAAAATTTTATTCCAAAATTATACAATGAAAGTCCCAAACTGTGTTTCACTTGTGGAGAAACGTCACTTCAAATTCAGTCACAGAAACGGTGATCCTAACAGAACTGATGTTTTTTTTACTGAAAGAAGATTCGTCAAGAAAAAACATGATTTCAAATATTTTCATTAGAATATATTTGTTTGTAAATTAGTTTTAACAATGTTGTGCTACTGTACACGTTAGTTCTGTTTGTTGCAGCCAGAAGACTTTTACGCATTGAACGGCTTCCCTCCTGCTTCCCAACTCAAAGTGGCCTCGACCATTTAAAGTCTCTGTTCACCTTAAATCTCCTCAATTAACTAAAGAAACATAAATTCCCACCAGCATCTGGCTTCCAGCTCTTGAGCCTCACAGTCGCTGTCTTTACCTGCAGTTTAACAGTGGCTCATTCAGTAAGAACACCTGCGTCACACTGCAGGTGTCTGGTTATACAGTCCGGTTACTAAAAGTTAATCTGAGCCATCCGGCCAATCAGAATTAATACGTCTCAGCATTCACAGTGTGAACGTTGAGCACGCAGTCTGGATTTGATGTTACAGCTATATAACTGACTTTATTGGCAGGACTATAAGGAAACTTAACTGACCACAGTGTAAATGTATCCAGTGATGGAAAGTTTGTCAGTACGGTATCATCATGATAAACATCAAACTCTCCTAAAATACTACTATTAGTGCTAAATTATAGTGACATAATCATTGCCAACAAATGCACTAAAAACACCAGAAACAAAAGCAGGTTGGTTGTTTAAAATTTAAGACTGAACTTGACTTTAAATGCAGTATATTGTCTTTGTTTGGTCTTTCATTAATGCAAACGTTCATGCTTTCATTCATCTTCTGATTTCTTTTTGTTGTCGTTGTGCCAAAAAACCCAAGTTGAACCAAGACGTCCTGCACACTGTCGATCACGTCTGTTTGCTTTATTTGCAATGTTCCTGTCCTCAAACCTTCCTGAGGTTAAATTCATGAAATTCATTTTAGTTTAGTTTTTTTTTTTTTTGGTTCTGGCACAGTCAGAGTTTATGATCCAAGCCACCAGTCTATCAGCCAGAACTTACAGTCAGCGACACCTGCTGAGTGTTAACAGGTAAAAGGCAGAACATTATAGCATAATGTGCCCTTTTCACAGCAGCCATTAACACATGTCATAGCAGGGTAAACAGGTGTAATTAATAACATTAATTATGGTCCTATTCTATTAAGTGTGTCACAGTAATCCCAGTGAGCCAGCATGCACAATAACAGGGCCATAATTAATGTTATTGATTACACCTGTGTTTATGACATGTCAAAGTGGCTGCTGTGAAAAGGGCATGTTGTGATGAACTGTGGCACAGTAATGTTGGGCTCCACACCAGCCGCTATTGTAGCACCACTCGCCCATCTGCACACCAGCTCTGTGCTACCAGCATAGACTGCAGGGTTACCACTAACAAATGCCACAGGCAGAGTTGAAGTTGACCTCTTAGGGAGAATGTAATGTGTGTGATCTTGAAGCAGGAAGTTTTAACTCTGTCAGTCTTGCAAAATGCTGCTGAATGTTACAACTCAGACTAGCTTATGTTACGGTAATGACAGTAATGAAAATTGTTTGCAGTGTCGTTACCATCAGTATGTTTGACCACGGTATATAGTAAAAACGCCACACTGGCACATCTCTACAAACTATGGGTGCGTTCCAAATCACTTTTTCTTTTTACTTTTAGTACAAACTCTAGCTGCCCTTACAAATTACGTACTGTTGCATAACGTATGCACACAGTTGGGACAGACTACTTCTACATAACATTGTGCCTTGAACTTTGACCCTCTTACTCATAGACAGAGGATTGTGGGTCAGAATAGCCGGAAAAGCATGCTGGCTTGCATACTGCAAAATGCGACTAGATGTAGTAGGACATCCCGGTATTTTTGGCATACTGCATTTGACATACTATGTATCGGGACATTTAAATCTTCTTCTGGCGTACTAAATAGTATGGTATAGTATGGGTAATGGAACGCACATTATATCTGCATGGCCGTAGTTTCAGCTGGGAGATCAGCTTTTCAAGCGGCAGAGCATATAAACCACGCATTCAAACTCAACAGAAACAAAATAAAACTCACCAAAACCCGTCTTGGTTAGTCTTTCCACTGTTCCAACAAACACCGACTGTGGTTTGGTCGAAATAAACCCTGTAATTCACAGAGTTAGATGTGAAAATCTGCAGGCTCTGCACGTTATTTTCTCCCGCTGTCTCTCTGTCTGCCAGAGTAGTGGCTGAGCGTCTCTCATTCGTCTGAGGCGGATCATTAAATCAACAAAATAAAATGACAAACATCGGCCAAAAATAACAAACGCAGATGTACTCAGCTGATATATTCGTCCAATCGCCCAACCCTACTGGCTAGATACAGCTGGCGCTACATTTTTTTGTAAACTTGGTGGACTGATGCTTTATGTGAAGGATAATGTACAGCGAGCCGGTCATTGTTGGGAAATAAAACCCGACAGGACGATGCGGCACCCCGACGCGAAACATTGTCATGAAGGGGGTTATTTCACAACAATGACCCGCTGGCTGTACATTATCCCGCTTATTACACTGCTACTTACTTAAGAAATCAATAGTTTGACACAAAAACAGTCCGCCAGAGTCCGGCATATTATAAAAAAATGACAGACCGTAGAAAGCTGTGATTGACCAATCAGAATCGAGTACTCAATAAAGCCGTGTAATAAATAGAAATAACACATATGATGTTCATTGGGACTGAAGTGGAGCTCATATACTAACTAAAGGCCTGCGGTTCCGCAGCGGCGTATCCACCGTGGCCTCTAATGACCTCAAATTAAAGCTGACAGCCCGTTCCGGCGCTGCCAAGGTAATAAGAATATGCACGTTTCTCCCGACGAATAATTACTTTCCTCATGTTCAACATATGGACTGAATGAATTTATACGGATTGCTCATTAAATCCAGGATTTCACAACAATGGGGTCCTTGACTGACACGCAAGGCAGCTGAGCAGTGCATTTATCCGTTCCAATTAGCTGTGGTAATCTATGACTTGTTGAAAGTCGCATTAGATTACGCAGCAGGCTTAGTGTACCAGGGTAAATTTAGGTACCCGGGGGTAAAAGACCTCACCTCAGATGCCCTGAGCGAGTATAAACGAAGAAATGAACATAGCAGGGTAATGCTGACACATTTATGGGATACAAATTATACGGGTGTTTCATTTAAAAACGCATTCATTGATTACATTTTTTATTATTATTTTAATATGCTATTTCAGGTAATTGAAAATAATATGGCTATTATTTCTACAGCCTGAGTTGAGGCCTGTTGCCAAGCTGAGTTTGGAAAAGTTTCAGAGGAACTCTGCCTGAAAGAGAGGTTTGTGTTGGCTCCGCATTAAGGTGCTTTGTTTTGCAGACAGTGGCACTCCCTTCAGCTCATTGTGCATCTCTTGATTCGCATTCATTTACCAGGGACCAACATGTTTCCAGCTGCAGCTTGCTTTAGTATTAGTTGTCTCCGTCGCTCGTGATTAGAACAAAACTGTCGGAGAAATAAAAGACGACCACCCAGACTAGTGCTCCAAATCTAGTCCCAATCCTTTTAATATGCATGATGTGTTTTGAGTGTGTCAACGGGATACTCTAAAGACCTAAAATACCCTTTTTTTCTTTTTCTTAGTATAGTTTGTAACCAAAAATAGGTTATGGTTTTTCAACCTTCCATCATTACCGATGCTGCCCCTGAGGCTGCAGCCGTCCCCGGTGATTATCCCCACATCTTTCTGTCTCTACCTGACATTATTTATTTTAACTAATAAAAGGTTACTGGAATTGTTTTTAATGTATCAGCCAGACTGATATGAATGGAGCCTTCACTTGTCAAAGACGGAGAGACGGGGAACTTTATGGGGGGAAATAAATTCAAGGAGGGAAATTCCAGCTTTGCAATCAGCGGTGTTTAAAAATCAACCACAACATATAATAGAGGGCAAATTTAAGTGATGACAATCATCATTTCAACTCAGAGAGATAAAAATAAAACCTTCTATTTTTATCTTGTGTGGGAAATATATCAAGTAATGACTACAGTTTAAAAGAACAGTTTATTTTTTATGCCTCCACGCCGGCGTTATGTTTTCAGGTTGTCCGTCCCGTTCTCGTGATGTCTCAGGAACACCTTGAAGTAATTTCTTCAAATTTGGCACAAACGTCCACTTGGATTCAAAGTTGAACTGTCTTTGGTGGTCAAAAGGTCACTGTGACCTCACAAAACAAGATTTTGGCCATAACTCAAGAATGAATTTGCTAATTATGACAATTTCACACAAATGTCTAACAGGATAAAATGATGAGGTGATGACATTTTGTAAACAGACATGGACGTAAACTGCAACTTGACTGGTTGGCGGAGGCATACAACCATGAGGCGGTAACTCTAGTTTATTCTGTGCTTACGTTACCTTTTCTTTGTGCGTTTCAGCTCAGCAAGATGTTCTTCCTCTTCCCCGACCCTCACTTTAAGAAGACCAAGCACAAGTGGAGGATTATAAGTCCCACATTGTTGGCAGAGTACGCCTACACGCTGAGAATCGGGGTATGTATGTACATAAATAAGACTTGTTGCAGCCAGTGCTGAAACGATTAGTCGATCAACAGAAATGTAATAATTTTGATAATTGTTTAAGTCGTTTATCAAGTACAACAACATTCACTGGTTTCAGCTTCTGTAAATTTAATACGTTTGGGTTTTAGACTGTTTTGTTGGACAAAAAAATACATTTTATCTTGATCTCTGAGAGAGTACATTTCAGACATTTGTTTAGACTCCTATTCAATCAGTTAATCTAAAAATGATACCGAATTATAAATGAGAGCAGTTTTAAGTTGCAGCCGTTGTTCCAGCCAAGGTTGTCGTCGTCGTTCAGTGCTTTTCACAATGTTTGTGCTCTGAATAATTTTTTTAAATTGAAGTTGCACAGACGTAGGGCTAAAACTAACAATTATTTTTATTGCCGATTAATCTGTTTTTTTCTCGATTAATCGATTAGTTGTTTGGTCTATAAAATGTCAGAAAATGGTGAAAAATGTTGATCAGTGTTTCCTAAAGCCCAAGATGACGTCCTCAAATGTCTTGTTTTGTCCACAACTCAAAGATATTCAGTTTACTGTCATAGAGGAGTAAAGAAAGCAGAAAATATTCACATTGAAGAAGCTGGGATCACAGAATTTTGACTTTTTTTCTTAAAAAATTAATCAAACCGTTTAATTGATTAGCAAAAATAGTTGGCGATCAATTTAATAGTTGACAACTTATCGATTCATCGTTGCAGCTCTACACAGATGTAAACTCAGTAAATTCCAAAAATTTAGTTGAAACTTGCCATTTAAATGGTCAATTCAGCCAAAATGCAAGAAAAAAACACACTTACCCATTGTGGTATTTCTCAGTACGTTGGGTCCGTCTCTTCGTACTTTCCAACATCCCTACGTTGTTGGCGGCATCTAGCCACAAGCCTGTTCAATCCCACTGAAGACAGAAGTGATTAAAAACAGGTTACAAATATGTAGTTTAATTTTTAATGGTTGAATGATTTCTTAAAACCAGCTTTGTTGGGGACTATTTTCAGCCGCGGACTCATACATAAGCATAAGTACTAATGCATAATTTGGTACCGTAGTGAGTATTTACGGCAGCCGGACGGTGTATGTGGGATCGAATCAAAATAAACTACCCTGCCCATGTCCATCGTAATGAAGGAACATGTCTCCCACTGTGGTTTTATTCATTTTTGGGCAACAATGGAGCTCTATGGCACCGAGGAATAAGATGTATCAGGCTTTGGCTACACGTATGATATTTGTTAGTAGGACCAATTTATTGATGGTTTTGGGCTTTTAGTGGGATTTGTTGTCAATAAAAAAAGTAGTATCACCGGCCTTATGCTTTAATTAAGATACCGTAGTTTTGTATATATATCATCATAGGTTTTTAAATATCTGCAACTGAGACCTTTGCCACCACCGCTTCACAACGAAGGAGAATTTGATTTCAGTCATAGACTTAATAGCACTGAAAAACCAACGTCCGTAAAAGTGGAACAACAATTGATTGCAGTGTGCAGACATCCATGAATCCACTGAAATAAAATGTGAGCGCCCAGTGTGGCCTGCAGCTGGTTGACGTCTGCACACACCCTACTCCTGCCTGTCAGAGCTGTCAGAGCAACGGTGGGACACTCGAGTCAGAGCGCTGATGGAGGTTGCTGGGAACAATGGAGGGCTTGTGTCTAAATTTGGCCTTTATCGTTTTTCCTCGTGTGTGTCCGTGTGTGCATTGATGCATTCGCGTGTGTGTGTGTGTGTGTGTGTGTGTGTGTGTGTGTGTGTGTGTGTGTGTGTGTGTGTGTGTGTGTGTGTGTGTGTGTGTGTGTGTGTGTGTGTAAGCTCTACAAGGGCCTTAGGCGTTGGCATGCAGCCATATGTTGGTGGGTGGGGAGGCTGTCAAGAAAATACTCATTTATAGAGGCAATTTCATACCAAAATTAACCTCTATTAAAAAATTAAGTCTATTGTTCATTAATGAATATCTTTTGAATCAGAGTGCACCTGAAACGGTGTGGTTAACATGAATCTGTGCAGGCACAGTCTCTCATCCTCCTCCTCCTCCTCCTCCTCCTCCTTCTCTGAAACAAAAACCCATATTATGTGCAGAATCTGCCGACATGCACTTTGTGTGGAAATCTGTGTCATTGCTGAGTTTTCTAAGAAATCCTTGTTCTAGTAATGTTATCTGTCCAGCCTCCAAAGTAAACGACAGTGACATAGGTGATTAACCTCTGTGTTGTCTGTAGGTTATTTTTACCTCTTTTAGCGAGGACCATTGCTCTCCAGAGGTGATGAAACCGCTTCACTCTGATGCTGAAATGTTGGACGATGTTTAAAAGAGAAAGATTAAAACAGAGGAAATCAGTGATGTATAATTTTTTTTTTTGAATGAATGCCGTGGGTTGTTTTAGTGATGGATAAATAGATGTGTGTTTAGTCACCTGAGAAGCTTGGTTAACATATTTTTCCCAGAACTGTGTTAATAACCTCTCTGTGTTTGTCTGGGCACGTCAGGGTTTGGTGTATACCATTACAGATGTGGAGGAGGTGCACCTCTGGATGGTGAAGCACTTCACTGAACATCCGCTGTTCACGCGTGTCCCCGACGAAGAACTGGTACGTTGATGTGGAGCTTTGCATCCCCGGAAGAGAGGTCAAACTCACGATCTGAAATTCTGTGAAGGATTAATAGTTCAACATTTTTGCTTTTTCACATTCTTAGTTTGATAAGAAAATTTATATCACTCTCATAAATATGAAGCTAAACTACAGCCATCAGCTGATTGGCCTGGCTTATGCTTCATTTACACAATGTCAGTAAAATGGGAAGAACAGAAAAACCTGAATAGCCCCATTGTTAACACTAAAATAAGCATATTTCCCAAAATGTTGAACTATTCCTTTAAAAAGTTAGTCATATTTACATTAATGACAGAATAAGAGCGAGAATGATGGGAAAACAAACCTGCAGTGGGTAGAAATGGAGCAAATATGATTAAAAGAAAGTTATTTTTATAAAATGGTCACTGTATCCTGACAGTAGTGCATGAGACAGGTAATCTGAAAAACAGTCATGTGCCTCGGTGTCCTCCGGTGTCCTCCGGTGTCCTCCGGTGTCCTCCGGTGTCCTCCGGTGTCCTCCGGTGCTCCTAATGGCATCTGAAAGATTACACAGACTGAAGGAAAACAACCAATCAGAGCCGAGCTGGAGCCGAACGCTCTCTCTGGAATGACCTGTGATTGGCCAAAGTCTCCCGTCACGAGCTAGATTTTTAAAGCCTGAAAGCAGAGCCATGAGGAGGTGCAGAAGTCTAGTTTTCTCTCAGAACACTTGAATTACAATATGTTGAAAGGTTATTATGGAACTTTTGCCCAAAGATGCCAAACATATTCAGCCTACTGAAGCTTTAGATTTAATTACTTTTTTTTACAGGTAACAAACTCTGACTCCAATAATAAACGCTATGAAACATGGCTAATACTAGCTGATACGAAAGAACAATTAAAACTTGCCCAATTGAAGATTTTGCTCCATTTTTCTCTCGTGCATGGGTTAGATGGCCGAGGCAACTTGGCTCTACTGTACCTCTACTTCTTCTACCCTGTTTACTGGCGGATTACAGCCGTGCGTAACCTATAGCGCCAACTTCTGACCAAACTATGCTATAGCAGAGTTTATTCGCTCCAAACCAGTTGATGGAAACGCGCCATATTCACATTCCTTTTTTTGCGATATCTCAAAAGTTTGCTTGACAATTGAATGGAATCATGACTAATCTGGAAAAGCTCTGTCACAAGTTAAATTAAATAAATGAGTTGAGGTGAGTTCATCTGCCGCTGCATGCTTTTAATGTGATCTCTCTTATTTTGACAGGTTGGTGATGTCATCATAAGTCGTTTGGGGACCTGTACGGAGGAAGGGAAGAAAGTGCGGAGAAACGGAGGGAAGAATTTCCTCGCAGTTTTCCGGAGGATTGAGGATCCAAACTAAGACCGAACAGTTTGGACGTGCAATGAACTGAAAAAATGGTCTTATACAGTCGTGTATTCATGGAGGATAAACGCTGCTCTGTGGATCTGGAGGCCGTGGCTTGATCCCCAGCAGTGAACAGTGATATTAATGGACAAACATTTACACCATTACCCAACAGAGGGTTTGTGTTTGAGTTTTTTTATTCACATAATTTAAGTATTTCATTCCTCAGCTCACACAAGACAGCACAAGTAAATCATAAAAGCATCTCTCTTCAGGCTAGACTTGTGAAGTGTTTTGTTTTGCTTTTTTTAAGTCATTTTTTAAATATTCACTTCAGTTTATTTTGCCAAACTTCAAAGTGCTGTTTTGGATTTCTTGTAAAACTGTAAATTCTTTTAGTAAAACTAAAAATCAGTGTTGGGTTTGGATCATTGGTGATCAGTGGTGAAGAGAGCAGCAACAGGTGGACCGAAAATGGAAAGACTACATATTGTGTTTTGCATTGCAGTTGTTTTGGGGCCTTTCTCACAAAATAGGACTAAAAGGAACAGCTCTGACGTTAGTCCAGGACTGCCCAAAGTGAGGCCCACGGGCCAAAGTTGTCCCACCATAAGGTTCGATTCGGCCCGCCAGATGTTTCTAGCAATTTCTTTTTTAATTAAAAGACCTGCGGGATTGCCGGCAATCCGACCAACTTTACTGTCTTTCAGGCTGAAGCAGGCTGTTTTAAAGCTAGAATGAAGATACTGGTATCATATGAAACTAGAAAACCTAATGAACCCATCGGTACCAACCAGGTCTAGCTCGTCGGGAAGGAGGCTAAATAACGCTCAAAGGTTTTGGCGATGGGAAAAACTGTCATGGCCATTTTCAAAGGGGTCCCTTGACCTCTGACCTCAAGATAGGTGAATGAAAATGGGTTCCATGGGTACCCACGAGTCTCCCCTTTACAGACATGCCCACTTTATGATAATCACATGCAGTTTGGGGCAAGAACATGCAGCTTTTTTAATGCAGTATTAATGTGTTATGTTCGCCTATTCTAAAATGGTGTATTTGAATATTTCTGCATACTGGGCTCCCTAAAATGGAATTAAATAAATTGTGTGGGACTGGAAATGAGCCTAATTGTGTTCAGCAGGTGGGTTTTAAGGGGTTATCCAAATCAAAGTAGTCTGTAACAAAAACGGTGGTTTTCTGTGCTCATTTTCTGATTTTAGCTGAATATTAGAGGTTGGTGTTCTTGTCTGTCGGGGGTTTGGAGACGGGACGGTGCAGGTTTGAAGCCCTTTAGCTGCTGCAGGGGGTGATGGGTAAAAACAGGACAGCACATGCCTCTGATGGAAACCCAGACACCGCAAAACTTTAGATAATCACAGAGAGCAATTGAAGCACTCTTATTATAAACGTATTATGTTTATATTATTATTAGAAAATGCTTTACTTGTATCCGCTGTTTGGGTTATTTGCATTCTGGCATTAGTCAGCCATATCTGACAGTACATTTTGCTAAAACATTTAGCGTACCAAATCAACATCCATGTTTTTTATTAATTTGATTCAACTTCTGCAGCACACTGATACAAATATAGATTGCTTCCAGTATTCAGGGAAAACTGATTTTGAACAGCATCTGTGAATATCAGTGGGCAACATCCGGGTCTGAGATGTGAAGCCAAGGCCTGTAGGGAAATGAGCCTACTCCTCACTTGATTTATTACCTCAGTAAACATTGTAAACATGAGTTTATGGTCTCAATTGCTAGTTTCAAGTCTTCTTCAATACAGCATGATGTTCATTTGGTAAATTATGGTCCCATTTAGAGTCAAATAGACCATAAAGCAGAGTATGCTTTAGGGCGTGGGTACCTTGTGATTGACAGGTCGCTACCACGGCGCTGTCTGGTCTGGGATTTGTCCGTGTTTTTGTCTTGCAACTTTAACCCTTTCACAGTGTGTTTTCAGTTCATGAAAGTTAATTATAACTTTTTTGGTTGCCTAAAAATGTCTTATTCAGCGTTCAGTTGTGCTTACCTCCAACCTCTTGTGTCACTTCTGGTTGCAAAGAACCAAGATGGCAACGGCCAAAATGCCGACCTCGAGGCTTCAAAACGGCAGTGCACAAATCAATGGGTGACGTCACGGTGACAACGTCCACTTATACAGTCTATGTTGAATAGGCAGTAGACTCGCAGTATGTTTCATTTCCCCGTCTCTCAATATTCTGAAGTACACAGTACAAAATGTCCTTATTTATGTGGGATCATAGGTCTGGACTAATAAGAAACTTCTACTGACCCGTGTTTCCAACCTCATCTTTTCAGGCCCTTTGTTCTCTCTGTTTCCAACTTCTCCCAATTGTCCTATTCTCCCAGACTACATGGCTGCCTGTCCTTCTATAGCTTGGCCATTCCTCCGCCCAAAACCATGAGCCATTACAGGAAGTATTCACAGACCTTTTTATGGTGTGAAAATGTTAACCAGTGCATCAAATCTGTGATGTTCGCGAGCAGCCGCTGCTCTGTTATCGCTTATTATTGCCATGTGGCAACAAAGTACATTAATTAACATTTTAGTAGCATCAGGTCATCAGACGAGTGTAATTAAAGGCGCTGCGGGGGATTCAAAGAAAGACAAACTTAATGATTAGCATTTGGCAACACTAGAGACATGCCACGTAGCCTGCTGAAATATCTCCACCACCATCCCCATCCCCAGAAAAACAAGGATCGCAGGACTTAACGACTACAGACCCGTCGCCCTGACCTCTGAGGTTATGAAGTCACCTTAAAACCCTCTCCTAGACCCCCTGCAGTTTGCCCACAGAGCCAACAGGTCTGTAGACAACACAGTCAACTCCATCTCGTCCTCCAGGACCTGGATTCCTCCAGAACCTACGCCAGGATCCTGTTTGTGGACTTCAGCTCTGCCTCCCAGCTGCACGTGCCTGACTCCACCTGCAGGTGGATCACAGACTTCCTGTCTGACAGGAAGCAGCGTGTGAAGCTTGGGATAAATCAGCACCGATTCCCCTCGAGGCTGTGTCCTTATCCCCTCTGCTCTTTTCCCTGCACACCAACATTTTCACCTCTAGTCACCAGTTCGTCAAGCTCCTGAACTTCATTGCCGTCCCCACCCTCATTGGACTTATCTCTGGTGTGGATGAGTCTGCCTACAGGTGGAAGATCTTTAGACAGTGGAGATGGTTGTGGATCATAGGAGAACCTTTGCACAACCCCGAGTATATAGTTTTGCACATTCCTGCACAGCTCTTTCCTTTTTCAACGGTTGCATTGTACATATGTTTTTATTCAAGATTCAAGATTCAAGATGTTTATTGTCACGCCGGTTGTACAGGTACAAACGTGTGAAATACTTTTTGCCAGGAAGCTCCATTAAAATAATAAATTATATTACATTTACATTATAATTACATTTACATTACAATTATAAAAGGAAATACTTTATACAAGGGCATATTAACAACATATACAGGCATATTAAGAACATATGTATAAGAATATATACAGTATATACAGTATAGGATATATTTTTTATATTTTTATTGTAATTTTTCTATTCTGTATTTATGTTTCTTGTCTATGCACCAATACACCAAAGTAAATTCCTTGTATGTGAAGACCTACTTGGCAATAAACTGGATTCTGATTGTGATTCTAGTAAAACAATGCGGCTGTTGCCTTCATTCTGAATGTTTTAGAGGTCAAAGGTTAATCCCCCTCTGACCGTGTTTACTGAAGCAGCTGTCCACCATTACATAAGTTATAACACACAAGGATGTGTTAAAACTTTAGACACTGATATCATTGTCTCCTCTGTCTGTTTCATCATTGTGAACCAAGTGCACACAGTTAAATGTTCTCAGTAATATAAAATATCCCGTTGTGGTTGAGCCTGCTGTCCTTCAATGTCCTTCAATAGTTTGGCCCAAAACCATTATCAAAAGCTTCCCCACAGACTGAAATTACTTTTCTACTTTAGTCAGTTATCATTCAAACTGAAATTAAAAAACAGGATGAAAACAGCCTAAGCCAAGTTTCATATCTCAAGGACCAGTTTAGTGAAGCAAATCCCGTTGAAATCTTGACACCAGAACTAAAAACAATATCTTTCTGATAACATCACCTTCTCAGAAAATCATTCAAAATGTGAATGTAAATGATTCTCAGTAGGGTACCGAAATAATATATCTTTATTGCAAGTTTTGTCCCTCCACCACATGTAAGTGATAAATGTGAGGAAATGCGATCCGTCCAAACTTTTCAAAGTGAAGCTTTGCTGCTGATGGACACCAGTAATTATTTTGAAGTTTAGAGCAGCTGCAGCTCTCTAACTGTTTACACCTGCTGCTCATAACATCATGACTGCTTCATTATTTAAGTCAGCTGGCATCAGATGACCAAAATATGACTCAGTGCCTAGTGGTCATCAGTTACGTCTACACTGCTGCATGATAGCTCTAGGTTAAGCATAATGGCAAACAACAAAGTACAACAAAAAAGACTTGGAACTGCTTTGAAAAATCTAGCTAGATATAATCTAACATGCATCTTTTAAACAACGTAACAAGAAGATGTGTATCTACTTGTTTTATATACTGCTGATCAAATATACAGAGATGCGGCTGCTGTTAAACAAACCAAATAAGACCGAAGAGTAAAAGCACGCTTCAGAGGAAACAAATCCAAAGCTAAGTGGGAAGTAAGACGAAGAAAAAACAGTGGAGATGAAGAATGTAATCAGGGTTTTATAACAGTATTAAGGTCAAGTAGTTCTATATGTACTAGCAGGAGTACATCTGCAAAATGTAAACAAGACATACAATCAGAATGTAATCGTTCAATATTTCTAAATTACTGGACAGCAGCACATCACAGAAGCATTTTTCTTATGTAAAGCTTTATCTATCAGATGTTATTTCTACAAAAGGCTGATTCACCCTCGATCACATGGTTGTCGTTTTTCTGCCCGGGGTGCTGTCTCTTTGTGAAAACAACCAGGCAGTGTTAACTGACTGCATGTTGAAGTGAAAAATCACCATCATTTTCTGTGAAATCCCTCGTTATATACAGTCGGTCTGCTACATACATCCCACCAACAAAGACAGCTGTCACATGTATGTTGTCACTATGTGGTGGACATTCATCATGTACAGCCAGAATGAGAAAGACGGAGCACACATCTTGTGTCCAGATGTATTCTCAATCTAGCAGATGTCCCTCACCACGTCTTAAACACCTATTTTATATTCATGACATGAAAGTATTTTTTTTTTTAAAAACTTGCACAATCTTAATCAATTACCGCATGTACGTATGGTGATAAAAATCATTATTCAGTCATTTTATGGCTCTATTTTTATTCTTCATTACCACATCCTCACATCCTGTGTGCTCACAAGCAGCTGTTGGGCCTTTTGGTAATGTTGTTAGTAACTCTGTGCGTACACCTCAGCTTATTGCCATACAGATAACTCTTTGTGTCTGAACACGTCTAACCCTCATCCTACCAACCTGTTTAACATACAAAGACTACCGACTAAAGAATAAACTACTCATAGAAGCAACAATCATAGTAAAATGTTAACGTATTTCTTCCCAAAACATTATTAGTTATGTAATTAATGTCATCTGAAGAAAAAAAATAGATTATTATTTTAAGCAGGTTGCAGTTAAACCTGCAGTAGGCAGAATGTTTTTGGCATCATTGGGCAAAAATCCCATAATAACCTTTCAGCATATTGTAATTCAAGTGTTCTGAGAGAAAACTAGACTCCTACACCTCCTCATGGCTCTGTTTTCAGGCTTTAAAAGACCTAGTCCGTGACGGGAGACTTTGGCCAATCACAGGTCATTTCAGAGAGAGAGCGTTCCTATTGGCTGTTCATTCAACGGAGGCATCTTTCTATCACTTGTGAACTCCAATCAAACGATCAAACTAGGCAGCGCTGATCAAATATGAATCAATATTCTGAGAAAGTTTACTCCGGCTGGTGGGTGTTGCTTGGTATTTCCTCAACTGATCTCAACATGGCTGCCGGGTCACAACCTTCTCATTTTACAGCTAAACAGTACACTACAAGATGTTTCTGAAAACATTTTACATTAGAAATAGGCATTACAGTAACAGAATATTGATTCATATTTGATCAGCGCTGCCTAGTTTGACCGTTTGATCGGAGTTTGAGAGTGATTGAGAGCTGCTCAGAGACGGCAGACTCCAGCTCGTCTCTGATTGGTTGTTTTCCTCCGGTCTGTGAAATCTTATCGATGCCATTGATACTTATCTGATACTGTGACGTTATGCACCAGACATTAGACTTTCTGCATATATATATATATGTTCGTTTGCACCTCTGGGCACATACACACATACAGTATAGCCTACTGTGTGTGTGTGTGTGTGTGTGCGCGTGTGTGTGTGTGGTGGTGTGTGTACAAAGACCTGATACCACCCAGACAGGCCGACTGCAAACATGAACTTTAACACACTAATCTCGGAGTGCAGCAGCCTCCCTCTTGGGCACCGGGCCAATACAGTATGGGGAACTAAATACCTCTCAGGCGATCCCTGCTGCGCTCTATAGCATAATCAACAACTGGGCCACATCAGTTCGCACCACATGACAGCACAAAGAAGCCATTCTTTCAAAGGATTTCTCATTATGTTTTTTCATAATCAATATTAATCCCTCATTATTCAGCCAAGGCCAGATTAATTAAGAATGTCTGGTTTTTTGGGGAGGGTTTAATTTGTGTCAGCTTCTTGTGTGGTCTTAAATTAGCAGACTGCTGAATGAGAAACTGAAGATGAGCGTCTGAGCCACCGTGAGCCAGAGCAAAGTGAAGTGAAGATATGTACATCTTCTTTAGAAAAAACCAAGAACAAAATGAGGGAAATGCTTTATTCTATGCGCGCAGTCCTGAACAGCCAGATGTGAAGAAAATCTCTTATCAACATTACAACGACAAATCTTTAGTTTGGTTTGTTTGCAGTGAGTTGCATAAGACCCCAGACTCATCAAGATACTGGTGACCTTGTTTAAAAGTTGTTTATGTGTATTATGTAAAATTCAGAGGTCATTTTTTATCTCCCATCCTTAAAGATAACTGTGTGAATCTTCCACTCAGGAAGTCACGTGGACGCGTTGCACTTTTCACCTTCATAACTCAGCATTATGTTTTGTTTGGTGGCGTCTGAAACAGAGATCTGATTCACATGCTCAGGTCACGTGCTGTAAATAGTGAGGTCAGACATGTGGGGCCTGCTACGATGCTTAAAAACGGTCTTCTGATATTTCCCCCGGAGGCTTCATCCAATACGGCTGGAGCTGTTGCAAAGAGTTTCCATCGATTTTGTCGACTTTAGCGTACATCTTCATCTTTGTGCAACCTAATCTGACTTTTTTTATCTTGCCGTCTTACTGCTGCTATTTATCTAATTCAAGTTTTTGCCATATTCTTCTTTTTTTTTGCTCCAGCTTGACCTCTGTGTCTTTAAATATATCCTTGAAGTTGCTCCTTTTTCCTATATGCTGTATGATAAGAACGCCTGCTGATAAATCATGACTATTGTGGACATTATTTAAACTGTCTGGGTAAATCTCTACTAAACCAGCCCAGTTCTTCATTTTCCCATCATTTCCATTCATCAAACCAAAATCAGTTCATGACATTTTTACTTTCAGTTAGATGTATTAGATGTCATCACATCCAAGCGGGTAATGCTCATGGTTGAATCCTCCTCCAGCCAAATAAATCATGCACACTTGACCTTCTGTTGAATGCCAACACGATGAGAATAAACACCCCAAAACACAGAGTCCATGTGTTCTGCACCGGAGCCCCATAACACCTAAAAATCAAAATGTCATGTATCAGGTCACACGTCACCCAGCATCAGGCTGACCAGACATGTGATGTTGCGGTGTGGAATAAATTTCTCTTCTCTTCGCTGTTTCACTCAGCAAAACCCCACGCTGTCTGTTCATGACTATAAGTCAGAGCATTACAGGGCAGCAGGCCTGCAGTAAATCTGCTGGATACTGTACATAAATATAAGAAAAAAAACGTTAACATGTCATTTTTAACGACGTTTAGTAAGCTGCTCAATTTCAGGCGCCAGACAATATTTCTTTCTCCTTCAAGCTGCAATCGTTTAAATGTCCACCTATAGGATTTGGCTGCGGTGTCGTTAGAGGTACGTTATTGTGGTCATAACTTATGATTTAAAACGGTTAAGGCCTGGTATTGGGGTGATCTTAAAGAATGATTATTAAACATATGTTTCAGAGGGATTACACACAAGAATGTTTTTGGTTACTTCTTGGCACAACAAAGTTTCAATTACATGCAGTGAGGGGTCTATATTATTAAAAGTTGATCCTGTAAATACCTCTGTATTATTATTGAGTCACATCAATGGATGGTCTGTGCCAACACATTCTCATCCCAACTCGTCACATACTGACGTTTGTCAGACCCCTCAGCGCCACTTTTCTTTCGCAGTAAATACATGCTTAATATTGGGATTAAAACAAAAACAATTGCTTAGGTTTAGGCAACAAAACCACTTAGTTAGGTTTAAAACTTCTACGTTTGTACAGTGAAAATGACACTGAACGTTGTGAACACGGGACACAAATGAAGAGCTGATTGCAAGATGAAGTAGAAACAGCGGTTTCCTGGATGAGTTTGTCGGACCCTTCCACCTCCCCTCCTGCCCGGTGTGTCTTTTCGTTCTTTAAACTACATCACCGCAGCACTTTCCTCGATAGTTTCATATTGACGCAGATGCGTTTACATTAATGGAAAGCCCGGTGCGTCTCACACCGGCACTACAGGGTCCCTTGTGCAGCGGGATCGAACGCTGACGGCCGTGACAAAGCGTCGGTATTTGACACCCTGGGAATGAGAACGGGCTGACTGCATGCTTTATAGGTCTAGACATTATTTTTCTGTTACTATCAGGATAAACATGTCACCCAGTTGTTGCTACCTGTTTGGGATTATGCCAGTGTGTGTGTGTGTGTGATAATACTGAGTCCCATATTTGACCTTTAAATGTTATTTACAATAGATTATATCTATGTATGTATTTTGAGATAACCATTTCATACCCTTCAAGGTGATATATGTGAGGCTCTAAATGCCAGAAGAAAATGTCATTAGTTCACATTGGTCTCTTCTTGGTTGTTTTGTGTCTCTATGTAGTTCTTTTGTGTCTCTTTTGGTTGTTTTGCATCTTTTGTTGTCTTTTAGCATCTCTTTTTGGACATTGCATTCTTTTTAATTAGTCTATTTGAAGCTGTTTTTAAGCCTTACTGTATTTATTAAGACACTGATCAGCTTTGTCTCTTCGCTCAGTCTCTGCAGAAATTGATTATAAAAAAGGCATTTTCATCCACGGCTCCCTTTGCTTGGTATAACTTACTGTAACACATTAAATCAGTAACCTCTCTCTTGTTTAGCCTTATTGAAGTTGCACTTGTTTTTAGTATTTACTTTCAGTAATATCAATCAATGTCAATGATTTTGTCATGTTTTGTCATTTTGACTTTTTTGTCATGTTAACTATATAGGCCTATATGTATTTTGTCAGTAGCAGCTCCCACTAGCTGGTAAGATGTAATGACTTGACAGGACCCTCTTGGAAGACAAGATGATGCAAAAGAAAAATGCACCACGATGGATAAGAAAACCAGTCAAGTGTAAATTCAATGCTGCGATAGATGTGACTCGCTGACTGCCAATCAATTCCTCTTCTGTGTTTCTGTGAAACTGGGTGATCCAAGAATTCTAGTTAGGGCATATACCAACTACGGGAGCAAGTGTCAGAGCAGATTCTGGGTATGGCTCGTTACTTCACAGTCCACACACACACACACACACTCAGAATGGACCAATTCCAGTTCAAATGAAATCAGGTCAGGATTTTCTCCCTTGCTAGGAAACCCTCCGTGTCAGCAAAAGAATTGGTCATAGTTGGGTAAACAAACAACCCCCCCTCACACCCCAGGTCTTAAAAAGACACAGTCTGTCCCTGCTTATTACTCCACGCTAAGCTTGAATGTTCCCATGTCTTTGTCACTGTGGGCTCTCAACAAGCCCCCTTCTTATTTATAAGACGCCCTGCAGCCAAATTAGGGCACTTTGTTTGGTTATTGATTTCTGCAGTTTCTGCTTGGAGCTTGTGGCCCAGCCTAAATCAATAGGATCTATAATATCATTGGCCTTGAGGGGTAAAAGTGTTTCTATTAAGCACACAAGACCTCATTTCCACACGGTGGTGCGTGATCAGTGGAAGCATGTCTGTCTGTCTGCAGGAGTGTCAGAGAGCAAAGTGCTGCAGGGTGATGGTGGAGGTGGAGGGTGATGGTGGAGGAGGTGGGGGTGAGATAAGCTTCAACAGTAGGCCAACAGAGGAGAAGTAATGTATTATTTATCTAGGGCCTCCACGTGTGCTGTGTCTGGGCTGGTCTGAGCTCAGCCCTCTGATTGGACACACCTTCATTCACAGTCTCATCCACTGGGGGGGCTGCAGGGGGGGGTGTTTGGGGGGCGGGGCCGGCGCTGCATTGACACCCATTCATTGGTCCAGATTAAAGAAACGGTGCAGGTTCGAGGAGCACGTTCGTGTGCGTTATAAATACTCCCTCCAACCGGGGGAAACAAAATGAGCATCCGAGACACCCGAGAAAGCCGAGTCCGGCCACCGCTTCATGATCACTGCGAGAAGGATGCTGCAACAAGCTCTGAGAGTATCCGGCCGCAGCGCCTTCCCGCTGCTCAAGTGGATGGAGAGATGGGCCGAGGGCGCTTCATCATCAGCCGCCAAGCAGCAGCAGCAGCAGGCGGTGGAGGTCAGGAGTCTGGACCATATGCCTGGACCGTCCGTCGCCAGCTTCGCCTGGGATCTGTTCGCCAAACGAGGGCTGTCCAGGCTGCACGAGTTACAGGTAAAAAGAGATGAGGAGGTCCAACAGGGATTACAACACTACTTTATTTTGCAATAGTTGCCTTTTTAATATCAATATATTCTGCAACATAGTGGACTAAATCAGGGATTCAAAAAAATGGAGTCCTTGAAGGGGGTTCCAGGGGTCCCCTGCAAAAAGGGGAATAAGTTCTTTTCACTATAATTAAGTAACATGATGTCAGGATATATGACCGTTTTGGTCATGGGTTTCATACACTTTCTGTAATCAAACACCCAAAAAGCAAAAATCTTATCAAATTTGTGTCAGTTTAGGGGTCCTTGACTGGACTAAATGATAATATATATA